>NW_020769425.1:1455774-1471483 GCF_900518735.1 Pseudonaja textilis | reverse complement strand
AGAAAGAAAGAAAGAAAGAAAGAAAGAAAGAAAGAAAGAAAGAAAGACCTTTCAGGCACATAAGAAGATGCTACATCTTGAGTGAAAGCCCTGATGATCCAACCCAATGCTACGCATATTGATTTTCCACGACTCTTCAAGATTTCAGACAGAGATTATTTGTGGTCCAACAGTCCACCTTGGGATCAAACACGTGTATGCAAAGTGTAGGTGAAAAACATCTGGAAGGGATCAAGTTGTTTTGCCCTCAGAGCCTTAAGGACCGGATGGATGATTCCATTTCTACATTCCATTATCTGCCTCTTTTGAAGAATTTTGGACTTGAAGGGAAAAGAATGTCGACATTATTTATATGATAAACCCTACTTAGCCTGGTTAAGACACTCAGATTGAATCATGATGAAGTCCTAGGTAGCTGTTAGCCTATCAGAGATGGAATTCTTGTTGCCTTTGGAGAAAGAAAAGCGAACACTCGAGAGTGGGGAAAAAGAAAGCCGAGGGTGTTAAATTGATTTAACTCGGCACCCTGAAATTTCATGCAGAAATACGTGTGACATTTAATGCAAATTAAGCAGAGGAGCCAGTTTACCTATTTGCAATTTATTTGTGGAGGAGCATAAATTTCAGCTCGCTACAAAACTCTCGCCTGATATTTTGTGCTTGCCTGTTTTTAACAGGCTTCCCTGTCACTCATTCTGTCTTCTAAACAATCCAGGGCTTGCCGGTGTTTTTTTTTTTAAACCTTTGACAAACATCGAAAGCAAATCTCCAGGAAGTGACTAAAAGGGCAATTCAAAGTCAAACCATCGTCTGCAACTCTCCCTACAGGTATATTTCACCGACTCCCACTGCATCTCAGCCCCAAGGAAGTTTGCAAACTCCTTCTACTACACAAGGTAGTTGACTTACAACTACCACCAGGCTAGAAAGCAAAAGTCTAGGAGTCCAAGTCCCATCTTAGCCATGAAAGCAAGCTAGGTGATTTGGGACCAATCACTGGGAGACCGTGAATTCTAGTCCTGCCTGAGGCATGAGAACTGAATGTGACTTTGACCCAATTGCCAGGAGACTGTGAGTTCTAGTCCCACCTTAGGCATGAGAGCTAGCTAGCTGGGTGATTTGGATTGATTACTAGGAGACTGTGAGTTCTAGTCCTATCTTAGGCATGAGAACTGGATGTGACTTTGACCCAATCGCCAGGAGACTGTGAGTTCTAGTCCCACCTTAGACATGAGAGCTGGATGTAACTTTGACCCAATCGCCAGGAGACTGTGAGTTCTAGTCCCACCTCAGGCATGAGAGCTAGCTAGCTGGGTGATTTTGGATAGATCACTAGGAAACTGTGAGTTCTAGTCCTGTCTTAGATATGAGAGCTGGATGTAACTTTGACCCAATCACCAAGAGACTGTGAATTCTAGTCCTGTCTTAGGCATGAGAACTGGATGTGGCTTTGACCCAATCGCCAGGAGACTGTGAGTTCTGGGTGATTTTGGATTGATCACAAGGAGACTGTGAGTTCTAGTCCTGTCTTAGGCATGAGAGCTGGATGTAACTTTAACCCAATCACCAGGAGACTGTGAGTTCTAGTCCTGTTTTAGGCATGAGAGCTAGCTGGGTGATTTTGGACTGATCACCAGGAGACTGTGAATTCTAGTCCTGCCTTAGGCATGAGAACTGGATATAACTTTGAGCCAATCACCAGGAGACTGTAAGTTCTAGTCCCGCCTTTAGCCTGGGAGTCGATTGGGTGACTTTGGGGCAGTCTCTCTCTCTCTCTCTCAGCCCAACTTGTTCTTTTGGGGAAAACGGAAGGAAGAATGTGCATTGATATGTTTGCTGCCTTGAGTTATTTGTAAAACTAATAAAGGAGGGATAGAAATCCAAATAAAACGATTCATGCTTTGGCCTCAACCGAAGACAAGCACCACTCTATTGAGAAGAGCAGGGAGCCTTAATAATAACATGCTCCCCCTCCCCATATACTCTCTCTCAAGCCCCTCTCCCTCCCATTGCCTGAACGTTCAAGTCATCTGTTGGAACATCTGTGTTTATTTTGCATGACAAAGTTGTTCTTCAGCTTCCACAAAGCCCGGGCCGATTGGGGAGTAGCTGGTTTGCAGCTCTTCCACCAGTTTCTGCAAACACTCCTGCGGCTGGCCCTTTCGTTCTCAATATAATGCATATTACATGATCTCCATCCATATTTAATGAGCAGCGTGCAATCGTTTTTTAATCTTTATAGCTTTAATGTGAGCAAGTGGTTTTAATAATTGGCGCTGCCGTGGTAGCCCCTTCCCAGAAATCCTCAGCAAAAACTGCTGTGTTTTCCAAACCCCATTCATTGTGCAGGAGGTGGGGGTTGTAAATACACACAGACACACACACACACACACACACACACACACACACACATATTAGGTTTCTAATAGAGTTGGCAGCCTTGCGTTGCTCTTTGAAAATGCCAGCAATAATCAAAGACAGATGTGCACAGAGTTCCCAACAAAGTTTGCTGAAGTGATAAAAACAAGCTTCCAGCTCAGAAAAAGAGAGCGAAGAGAAAAGAAGAATATGTTGTAAAATTGTACAGGTCCATCAAGCGTGGAGCATAGACTTGGAAGCTGAAATCTGAAACATCCAGGGAAGTATGGTATGTTTTTTCCTTGGCCCAGAAGTGGTTGCAAAGGCATATAGTTTTTTAAGTTTAGGCAAGCAGAGCCGGGCAGCCCTGAAATGAGACTCCACTCTCTTGGCTTGGTGGAAAGCCATGATGGAAGGGATCAAAAGTTGCATTTGGGAAACGAAGAAGAGATGTTTGGTGACTCTGCAGTACAGTACTTGCAAAACGTTTGCAGTATTTCCATAGGCTTCACCTTTGTGACTAAATTCTGTTCAGTAATTAGTAGAATTGCAGAATGGAAAACCTTCCACTAAATTCTATTGATTTCTATTTCTGCAGAAAATATCCCACCCTACTTTCTTTCCTTCCTTCCTTCCTTCCTTTTTCTTTCTTTCTTTCTTTCTCTTTCTCTCCCTCTTCCTCCTTCCCCCTCTTCCTTCCTTCTTTTCATCATTCATTCATTCGATTTCCATAGCTTCCAATCTCAAACCAGTTACACCAAATCCCTCCCTCCCTCCCTCCCTCCCTTCCTTCCTTCCTTCCTTCCTTCCTTCCTTCCTTCCTTCCTTCTTTTCATCATTCATTCATTTGATTTCTATAGCTGCCCATCGCAAACTAGTTGCACCAAATTCCTTCCTCCCTCCCTCCCTCCCTTTTCACATTTTTGAATTGCCCATCTCCCTCAGAGAGGGAAGGAGTATTTCAATGACTATGCAAATTTCTCTGTTGATTTACTCCAGATTTTTGAATCCAAAGGTAAACTGAAGTTTTCCATTGCAAAATTAAAATTTAATCTACATAGATATTTTCTCCCTGGAAATTTTCCCGTTCAAAAGTCTTTTTAAAGGCCACATGAAGGGATGCAGTTGTAAGTACCGGGGTTTATGACAATTGGCCATGGCCAACGCACTGTGAGCAACAGCCAACTTGACATGGCCAACTCGTCACAGGATGGCTAGCCACAGCCAACTTGCTAAGAGACAATTCACTGCAGGACAAGAGTTACACTAATATCAAAGAAATTGTGGAATGGAAGTTTTAGAGAAAAAATGGAGGAGAAGCATAATGAAATGTGAATGGCAAAAAAAATGTTTTTGTTAAAAAAAATAATTTTTATGAAACAATTTTTCTCATATACAACATCATTTCCATTCATTACAATGCTTCCATGGTGATATACAGACTTCTACATAAATCTTAACTATCTGTACATTTATATATGAATATGTCTATATTCCTTAATCTATCTTTGTCCACTATAACCTTTGCCTTATTATCCTATTGTCATCTTCTCTATTCATCTCTATATCTATTATTTAGCCAATCATACAATGCATTCCATGTCAAATAATAATCCACTTCTTCTCTGTCTTTTATCTCCATGGTCAACTTATCCATCTCAGCACACTCTAGTATCTTTTTTTACCACTTTTTCCTCTAGCGGCATACTATTCTTTTTCCAATTTTGTGCATAAGTTATTTTTGCCGCTGTTAATCAATGTAGCATTAAGTATTCTGTTTTCTTATTAAATTTTCCTGTTATTATACCTAATAGAGAAGTCTCCGTTCTTAGTTCAGTTTATTGTATAATTAATTAATTATTATTATTATTTTAAATAATCTGAAGCTGTCGCAGAGAGTTTCTATTGCATATGGAAAATGACAAGAAGGGCTCTGCATCCAACCTTACATCCTGCGTGAAAATTGGGATAGAAATCCAATAACATCAATCTATATAAATGAAAAGAAATAAAATCCCTGGGCAGGAATGACTTGGCTTTTAATACAGATAGTCCTCAATATACAACCATTCCTTCAGTGGCTGTTTGAAGTTACAACGGCACTGAACAAACAACAACGTATGACTGTTTTTCACACAACTGTGGCAACATCCAACCATGATCACCTGATCACAAGTCAGACATCTGGTAACTGACCCTTATTTATGGTTATTGCAGGGTCCCTGGGACCGCATGATGCCCTTTTGTGACCTTCTGGCAAGCAAAGCCAATGGAGAGAAGCCATATTCACTTAACAACTATGTTACTAATGTCACAACTGCAGTGATTCCCTTAACATCTGTAGCAAGGAAGGTCTCAAGTGAGGCCAAATTCACTGAAGAGCTGTCCCACTTGGCTATTGAAATGTTAGTTCCACTGTGGTTCCTTGACTTTTTAAGTCATTCTGGGAACATTTTGGGATGTAAAGAACAAGAATGGTTCACACCAATAAATAGATTAAGCACCCTGTTTCCCTGTAAATACGACCTACCCCTGAAAGTAAGTCCTAGCTTGATTTTTACACGTGCGTCAGAGGTGAGATTCTACCAGTACGGCCCAGTTCTGCTGAATTGGTAGCTCTGAAGATCAGCTGAGAGGGAACTGGTTCGCGCCCGACATCTTCTGGTTGGCTCACTGGCCCACCTGGGCTCTAGGCTGCCCCATCCTGCTTTTTCAACCTCAGCTACTTTATGTGACACAGCTGATTGCTACGCATGCCTTGTGTGACACACAGGACTTGAGGAGATAATTTTCAAATGCTGCACAAGGTGCATCTGCGCATCAAAGGGCACGCTTACTGAACAGGTTACTACACCGGTTGAATCCCACCCCTGACGTGTGCCCAATATAAGCCCTACTCCCAAAATAAGCCCTAATTAAGATCTCGCCCACTCCAGAGTGCACAGGTAAAAATTAAGCTAGGGTGGGGATGAGGGGGGTGGATCTGCCTTACTACTTACCTTTGGACAGTTGTAGCCAGGCCTCACACACCCCGGCACCTGCCTTGATGGCCCATTTCTTCTGCAACTGGCAAGGCTGGCAAGGCTTTCCTGAAGGCCTCTGTAGCTGATAACAAAGCTCCAGATCAATCTGGAATTCTGTTATCAGCTGCAGAGGCTTTCAAGAAAGCTTGCTGGCCACAGAAGAAGAAGTTCCTGAAGGCCTCTGACAGCAAAAAGGAGGCCAGGGACGACGCACACAAGTGAGGTTAGTCAGTGGATGACATCCCCCCAGAATAAGACCTGGTGTCTTTTTTGGTGGCAAAAATAAATAAATATATAAGACAGGATCTTATTTTGGGAGAAATACAGTATTCTAACTCAAAACATGGTAAATGTTTTGTCAATCTAGGTTGACATTTTATTTTTAATAAGAATGCTTTTGGATTAACCGTAGAGGAATGTTCTGAAATGTTTGCGGTGGGCGATTCTTCTTTTTGTGTGTGTGCAAACTACAGACATGTAATGATCTTATTTTATATGGAGGGGATAGTTGGTAGACCTTGAGATAATTAGCAATGACATTTTGTAAAGCAACATACAGGTAATTTCATTTTCTATCAACTTTGCTTTTTCCTAGCCCAAATCAATTTCATATACAATATGACAGCGCCTACGTCTAATGGGGAGAAATGAAATGTTAACTAAAACATCACCAGTCTTCTGACAAATCAGTATAATGGCATATTCCTTCTCATTAAGAAGGAGTTAAGCTAAAGTATTTATTTTATTTTGCTATCGATAATAAGCCACGTTTCCTATCTTAAAGAATTGCATAGTCTTCCAAGCCTTTCGAAATCTTTATTATTCGGAAATCAAACCAACAATTCCATGGACCTACGATTGAGCTATATATTTATTTGTTTATTTATTATTGCTTTGGGTTATCTTTATTTATTTATGCTGACAGCCATTACTTTTATATTATGTGCTGCATTTCCAAGATACCAAGCAACTTCCAATTAGCCGCATGAAATTAAAAGAGAGACAATTTTGATTGGCCAAAGACGGTAATAAAATTCAGTCACTTAACATAAAGAATCATTTGCATAAGCATATCCACTAGATATGTCAGCATTCAGACGTCAAAATATTCGGGTATAACAGAACAAAATAACAGAGTTCTTACAAACCTCCAGTGTTGGAGCATTTACAACTTCTGGAGGCAAGTAGTTCCACTGATTAATTGTTCTATTAGGAAATTTTTCCTTATTTCCAGTTTGGTTCTCTCCTTGATTAGTTTCCATCGATTGCTTCTTGTCCTTCTCTCAGGTGCTAATCAACAAATCTCCATATGTTTTTTGGGAAGAATTCTATTTTCAGTGTCATTGTTCTGACCTCGGTTTCCTTAGAAAGCATAAAACACAATCTTAATCCAAGCAAAACCTCTTTTATTTCCACAGCTGTGAATTACGTTCATTCACTGCTCCGTCAACCGCTGGTGGGCCACAACAGGTTGTGCAAAAATATAGTAATATGAGTAGTCCTTGATTTACAACAGTTCATTTATTGACTGTTTGAAGTTATAACGGCCCTGAAAAAAAGTGACCTATTGACCATTTTTCACACTTTTGACCACTGTAGCATCCCCACGGTTACGTGATTTACATTTGGATGCTTGACCGCTGACTCCTATTTATGACCATTGCAGTGTCCCTGAGGACACGTGATCCCTTTTGTGACCTTCTGACAAGCAAAGTCAATGGGGAAGCCAGGTTCATTTAACAACCGCGTGACTAACTTAACAACTGCAGCCATTCCCTTAACAAATGTGGGAAGAAAAGTCATAAAATGAGGCAAAACTCACAAATTAGCAACGTTAAATTCTGGGCTCAGTTGTGGTCGTCCGTCGAGGGCTACCTGTTCAACATCTGGAGATAGACCATTCCAGAGGTGGGAGGCCATTACTGTTGGACATCAATCAAAGCATTCATGCTGAACAAAACAAGTGTAAAATTGTCATCTATCTAAATAAATAATTAAAGCCTTGGGAGATTGGAGGGAAAAAAATCAACTAGATCTCTCTCTCTTTCCCTCTCCCAACCTCTCTTTTTCTCTGTCTCCTTCTGCCTTTCCCTCTTCCTCTCCTCTCTCTCCCTCTCCTCTCTCTCTTTCTCTGTCTCCCTCTGCCTCTCCCCCTCCTCTCCCTCTCTCCCTTTCCCTCCCCCTCTCCCCCCTCTTCTCTCTCCCTCCCTCTCCCCCTCTTCTCTGTCTCCCTTTCCCTCTCCCTCTCCCCCTCCTCTCTCCTTCTTCCCCTCTCCTCCCCTCTCTCTTTCTCTCTCCCTCTCCCCCTCTTTTTCTGCCCCTCCCTCTTCTCTCTCCCTCCCTCCCTCTCCCCCTCTTTTCTCTCTCCCTTTCCCTTTCCCTCTGCCTCTCCCCCCCTCTCCCTCTGCCTCTCCCCCTCCTCTCTCTCTCCTTCTTCCCCTCCCCTCCCCTCTCCCTTTCCTTCTCCCTCTCCCCCTCTTCCCCCTCTTTTTCTGCCTCTCCCTCTTCTCTCTCCCTCCCTCTCTCCCTCTTCTCTCTCTCCCTTTCCCTCTCCCTCTCCCCCTCTCTGCCTCTCCCCCTCCTCTCTCCTTCCTTCTTCCCCTCTCCTCCCCTCTCTCTTCCTCTCTCCCTCTCCCTCTCTTTCTTTAAAGGAAATAAAACTGGCATTTGCAGTTGGGAGGAGGGAGGTAATGGTGAGGCAATTATCCTACCATAAGGAAGTTTTGAACAGACAATCTATTCCACTCAAAATGTGACAACTTCACACACAAAAAGAAGCCAATATAGGAAATACTGCCTCAGGTAAAAAAAAGAGAGAGAGAGAGAGAGAGAGCTCCTTTTGATGGTGCATATTGCTTTCCGTCTCTTGCTCCTGGCAATTTCCCAACAATCTTAAACCTTTTTCTTTTTAATCCCTTGGGCGATGTTTTACTATTATAGTCTTCTTATGCCATTCTCAATATGTCTGATATATGCTGAACTTCATCTATAGAATGGCTGACACAGTTAGCTAAAAATTCAATATTGGTTGCTTTCTTCACACACCTCTTTCTTCTATGTCTAAAAAAAAATAAACTCTAGAAAAGCCTAGAGTATTGGGACATAAAATAAGATGCCTAGTCTTATTGTTGACTTTTATGGGAGCAGCATAGTGGCCTAGTGGTGAAGACACGGACCTCCCACTCCTGAAGGATGAGAGTTCAATCCTAGGTGGCGGCAGATGTTTCTCTGTCAAGACACAAAGAGAAAATATTTGCTGTGAATTCCATATAGGCATCAGGAAGGGTACCCAGTCAGTAAATGCACAGCTCTGTCCAGCTGCCTCGACTTTGTCCCAAATTAAGGGATTACAGGGTCATAAAAAGGGAGTTTTCGTGTTGGTTTGTATGGGTCTCAAGTTGGGAGGCCCCCCCAGCACTGAAGATTTAAGACAGAGATTGGCAAACTAACAAGTCGTTGTCAGTCCCAAAGATGCTTTTTTTTCAAGACACAAGTGGACTTTCTGGTTTTTCTTTGAAGGCGTTTCGCTTCTCATTCAAGAAGCTTCTTCAGCTCTAACTGGGTGGTGGGGAATGGAAGGATTTTTACTCCTTGCAGACAGCTGGTCATTTGCATCCTTTTAGAAGGTCATTAAGGTCACTGTGCCCATTCCTATTCCATTCCATTCCTTCTATTCTATTCTATTCTATTCTATTCTATTCTATTTTCTATATTCCATTCCATTTCATTCCCTCTACTCTACTCTACTCTACTCTACTCTACTCTACTCTACTCTATATTCTATTCTATTCTATTCTATTCTATTCTATTCTATTCTATTCTATTCTATTCTATTCTATTCTATTCTATTCTATTCCATTCCATTCCATTCCATTCCATCTACTCTACTCTACTCTACTCTATTCCCAGAAAACAGGAAAGCCCCATTGTTTGAAGGTTAGTTAGCCAGTTAACTTGTTTGTATGGTATCAAATTGTCAGCCCTTAGCAAGCAGATAGATAGATTTTTTTTTCCTCCAGGACAATCTGTACCCAATAGGGCCTTCATATTTTCCAATGGATCACCCGCTGCTGTTCTAATTGAATCCATCCATCTTTCGGCTGGCTCTTCACTTCTCTTTCCTTCCACTTTCCCCCAGCATTACAGACTTCTCCAGAGAGGTTGGTCTTCACATCATGTCTCCAAAGTATAATTTCTGCCTAGTTCATTTGTGCCTTGATTGACAACTCTGGATTGATTTGTTCAATGAATGGTTTATTTGTTTTCTTGGCTTATCCATGGAATTCTTGGCAGTCTTCTTCTACACCAAAGTTCAAAACCATCAATATTCCTACTCCAGGTTCTTTGAGGTCCAACTTTCATTTCCATCCAGTATCAAAGGGAACCCCTGTTGCCTGTAAGATTATCTGAGGTAAGAAAAAAAACAACCTATAGCTGATTTAATTTAAGCAATACTTAGCCGTATACTTTTTGACACATTTTTGTTCTTGGAAATCATTTACATAATGTCCATACATGTAGTCCTCAAATTACAACCATAATGGAGCTTCCCATTATAGCAATAACACTTAGACTATATTCCACTTCACAGTGCTTTACAGCCCTCTCTAAGTGGTTTACAGAGTCAACCTATGGCCCCAACAATTTAGGCCCACATTTTACTGACCTTGGAAGGATGGAAGGCTAGTCAACCTTGAGCCTGATGAGATTTGAACTGCCAAATTGCAGGCAGGCAGCCGGCAGTCAACAGAAGTAGCCAGCAGTACCGCACTCTAACCACTGCGCCATCGTGGCTTATAGTCATAAATCCATGAGTCCCCATAGAGGGAGCAATACAACAAGATATGAGCTATACATAGGTAGTCCTTGATTTACAACAGTGACCGTTTAACTTTACAATGGCACTGAAAAATGTGACTTATGACCATTTTCACAGTTATGGCCTTTGCACCATCCCCATGATCATGATGTCAGATGATTGGCAACTGGTTCATATTGTTGCTGTGTCCTAACAGGTCATGTGATCCCCTTTTGCAACCTTCTGCTAAGCAAGGCCAATGGGGAAGCCAGATCCACTTAACAACTGGGTTACTAATTTTTATCAATGATACTGATTTATTTAACCACTGCGGTAAGAAAAGTTGTAAGATGTGGTGTGGGAAGCCACCCGCCCCCTCCTAGAAGAATGAAATATTTCGAGACATGTTTTAAAAAGGCAGGATAAAATATTTCTCCTGAAAGAGAAATAAAAATCTTAAGGGAGGCATAATCTTAGAGCCTCATCTCCCTGTCCACAGCAGATACTTTGTGCCTATTGAGACAGTTTGGGCCCGACCTACCTACAAAACAAAAGATCTTCAGCATGATGGGATTAAGATATAACCCTCCAGGACATAATAGGATAGCTACCATCTAGCAGCAGAGCTCAGTACCTTGCACCATCGCCTAAGGACATTGCATCATCCTCCAAACTTCATCCAAACCTGAGAGCTCAGACAACCTGCAGACCCAGCTATGACCCCTACAACATCCAATAGAACACATGTTCTTGCACAGGAACAGGAAGCTCAAGTGCAAAGTCCAAGAGAAGGTATAAATACTCCCCGCTCTCAACTCTGTGTGGTCAACTGCCCAGAACCATGTGCTTGGTAGTGCTGTTCATCATTAAACCACCTTTCCAATCAGCCTTCAGCCCAGGGGTGCGATTCAATGGTAGAAACAATTGGTTTGGCGAGTGTATGCTTTGTGTGAGCATGCACACTTTGTGCGCTCGCAGAGGGTTTGCTACTGACCTTCTCCTGCAGTCCTGCACTCTCCCCGTGTGTTAAACAGCTGATGCGTGGCAATCCACTATGCTGCGTGAAACAGCTGAGTTTGAAAACCAGGAAATAAATACTGAATCCGAGGAGGAAGACGAACGGCTGACAGGGAGTGGGAGTGTGGCTCCATTGACTGTGGAGGAAACTGGGGAAGGGCAAAGTCCGGCTGGGCAGAGCAGGGAGAGGTAGAACAAGGGAGAGGGAGCTCAGAGGAAGACCCAGGCCCACCCCCTCTTCATCTTAGGGCACACAGGGAGGAACGGAGAAGAGAGCAACGTGAGTTTATCTTGTGTTGACTTTGATTATCTGAGTTCCTGGTGCCTTCCCAACTTGTTAAGTTATTGCTGTGCCTTCACGTCTGGAGTTCTTGCCCCTGCCTTGATGGACTAATTACCTCATTTTGCCTTAACTGGACTTATAGTTACAGTTTTTGTTGTCCATGTCTTGGACTTGATTCTCTGCAGCCAAAGGCTGTTCCTGGGAGATTTTTTCTCCAGCCCAGAAGGTAACCAGGACACTGAGGGCAAAGTTGGAGCTAATAAAGGGACTCTTATTGCTTATCTGACTGTGTTGCCTTTGTGCCACGCCCTGGGTCATTACATCTGGCGTGGAACTGAACCAGTTGGATATTTCTTCCAGCAATTTTTCTTTCTTCTTGGAGGGGAGGGGGTTAGCTTCCCACAGGGGCAAAACTTACTTAACAAATGTCTCCCTTAACAACTGAAATGTTGGACTGAATTGTGGTCGTAAGTCAAAGACTACTTGGAATTTCAGGGAGCCCTTGTCCATAGGGCCACAGTCTCAACTCATGTGATTTATTTTTTTTTTACTCTCCAGAACTTCTGTGGGAAGAGTGTTTCAATGGCTTGATAATTCAGCAGACTAGAAAGGGTTAAGTTTGAGGACTGAACTTCTAACTTGACTAATTTAAATCCTCTCTTCCTCCCTCCCTCTCTCTTTCTGTCTCCCTCTCTCTCCCTCCCTCCTTCCCTCTCCCTCCTTCCCCCTCTCCCTCCCTCCCTTCCTCCCCCCACTCTCTCTCACACACACACAGTGTGAATCATGGCCTCCACATGCCATCTGAGCTTCAATGGTTTGGGACCAGAGGCAACCCAAAGAGATGCGTGGATAAATCGCCAGCGGGCATGGTTATGATATTGATTCATTAGGTGTTTTGCTCCTGTTTATCTTAAAGTAGGCTGTAATTACCACTGGGTCTCTTCATTTGTGTCTTACGTAAGAAATTGGCTCTCGGTGTATTAACAAGCCAGCTGTTAGCACTGCTTTAATATTTCCCTGTCTCCTGCCCCATTAGACGAGGGCTGAAGCTTTAGTACCTGCACAATTTGTTAATTATTAGTAGGCTCTGCGTACAAGGGACCGGCCAAAAGGAAAATTGCCTCACTTGCGCTCATCAAGATTTATCAGCTGGGATCCTTCGCAGCCACTTTAATGGACCCCAATTAAAACGGAGATGAAAAGGCAAAGTTTAAAAACTTTTTGCCATACCCCAAAAGGGGAGAATTTCAAAAACATTATATGAGCATTGCAAACATCGAGGGCCAATTCCAGGAGCATTCATTTGGGTTGCAAGAAGATCATTTTTTTGCTTTCATTGAAACATTACACGGAATAATTGATTCAGTTGGGATCAGCCTGATAATGTGTTTAGTTAGCTTTACCAGAGATCACTTTATCTCCAGATGTTCATTAACAAATATATCAGGCCCTTGACTGGTCTGGGAAACCTGGCTATTTTCTTAGATCACCTCAAACGTATCTTCTTCACTAGACGGCAGTCATGTCATCTTCTCCACTGTCTTTTAGCAGCCGAAAGGGGGGTTCTGTTCTCAGCTGCCTTTGGTGGGAGAAAGAATCCCCCTTGCTGACACTTGGCCTGATTTTGGATGGATAAGCAGGAACATCAAGGGATCAAAACTTGGCTGTGGAGCTTTTCTGGGGGGGATATAGGGACCCACACGATCACGGGGATGGTGGCAGAGGTGGTATTCAGCCAGTTCGGGCCAGTTCTGGAGAATTCGGTAGCAGACATTTTGAGTAGTTTGGAGAACTGGCAAGTCCCACCTCTGACTGGCTCCGCCCCCATCTATTCTCTGCCTCTCGAGTCCCAGCTGATTGGCTGGGTCTTCTTTGGTTGCCCTGCACAGGAGAATGGAGCTGGAAAGCAGGTTAGTGGGGTGGGGAGGGAATGGGGATTTTGCAGTATCCCTCCCCTGCCATGCCCACCAAGCCGTGCCCACAGAACCAGTAGTAAAAAAGATTTAATCCCGCCACTGGATGGTTGTCCTCATAAGAACACACATACACACTCCTCCCACCTGTATTTACCAACTGCTAATCGCTCATCTTGGAACTTTCCATCTTTCACTATTTTATAATGTTTTATATTTCTAAAGATATATAACCTTAAAGCATTCTCTTTTTAAAGCTTGATTTTATTAATTAAATTGCACATCAACAGCACCTTTTTCTGAAGGAGAAGGGTATTTAAGAAGCCTGGAGCCTGAAATATGAAATAGGCTTTGTTCTATCGCCAGAACAAGATTGACTCGAGACCGGAGTTGAGTTCAGCTCTTTATTTAACTGTCAGTAACTTCAACTAAACTCGAGCCGCGGCAGCCTCTTTTATAGCAGCTGCTCGCGGCTCGCAACCAATGGCATTATTTTAAACCTCCCGCCGTTTGGGCGGCCAATCATAAACTGTTGTTAACCACCAATCACTAGGCGGTAGTGTTTGTCCAATCGGAACATAGTATTACGAGTATGCAAATGTCTATATACAACACGCTATATTTAACATGTGTGATCATCTCCTGTTCGGACTAGTGCAATGTGCTCTACATGGGGCTACCACTGAAAAGTCCCTATCAGCCAGAGAAGTCTGATTAGTGGAGTCTAAAAAGAGAGTCTAGAACAGGGGGTTCAAACTCATGGCATCATGGTGGCGTCACGTGACATATCGTGACTTTTCCCCTTTCACTAAACTGGGCATAGGGACGCAGTGGCTCAGTGGCTAAAACGCTGAGCTTGTCGATCAGAAAGGTCAGCAGTTTGGTGGTTTGAATCCCTAGTGCTACGTAATGAAGTGAGTTCCCGTTACTTGTCCCAGCTTCTGCCAACCTAGCAGTTCAAAAGCATGTTAAAATGCAAGTAGAAAAATAGGAACCACTTTGGTGGGAAGGTAACAATGTTC
The DNA here is from genome assembly GCF_900518735.1 of Pseudonaja textilis. The sequence continues at coordinate 1,457,069 of NW_020769425.1, read as the reverse complement.
CATGCGCCTTTGGCATTTAGTCATGCTACATGACCAGGGAGACGTCTTCGGACAGCCCTGGCTCTTCAGCTTTGTAACGGAGATGAGCACCGCACATTAGAGCCGGAAACGACTAGCACGTATGTGCAAAGGGAACCTTTATCTAACTGGGCATGGGCGTGGCCAGCACGTAATGCATCCAGCCCGTGGGCCACAAGTTTGACAGCCCAGGTCTAGAGACTTCAGTCTGGCAAGATTTTGTCTATAGGTGTGAAACAGTATAGAACTCAGCTTGAAAGAATTTTCACTGTGTCACTCATGGTTCTGGGCCTCACATCAATCTTGCCAGATAGAAGTCTCTAATACCAGTAGCCTTCGACTTATGACTGAGCCCAACATTTACATTGTTAAGTGAGACATTTAAGTCAGTTTTGCCCCATTTTCCGACCTTTCTTGCCACGGTTGTTAAATGAATCACTGCAGTTGGTAAGTTAGTAACATGGTTGATAAGTGAATCTGACTTCCCCCAAAAGCTTGCAAAACCTTGAGACACAGTAGTGGTCATAAATATGAACCAGTTGCCTCTGAATTTTGATCACATGCTTACAAAGGTCATAAGTGTGAAAAATGGTCATAAATCACGTTTTTCAATGATGTTGTAGCTTTGGTCACTGAACTGTTGTAAGTTGAGGTCCACCTGTATTTGCATCTATAAAATACTCTGGGAACTATTAGGGAGGCATTGAGTTGGACCAGTTCATGAAGGTTCAGGAGATCAATGGCTATTAGCTCTGAGGTCAGTGTAGCTGAAGTCCATCTTCTGGGAGAATTATAGACTTCCATGTGCAGTTAGTTGGCCACTGTGAGAATAGACTGATGAAGGACACTTCAATCAAGCAGAGCATTGCATACAGTCTTATTTTTTGACAACACAATGTAAGATTATGCACCATAATGTAAGATTATGCACCAAGAGGTCCAGAAGTTGTCCTGCCTGCATTCAAATCAATATATCATCTTTTTGGTTTCTTATGATTTATCAATTGTTTGTAACTTGTGATTAATGATTGTAACTATGATTATGACCTCTGACCTATTACTTGCCGTTTATATGTACACTGAGAATTTATGCACCAGAGACAAATTCCTTCTGAATTCTATTTTGTTCTGTTCTGCTCTATTCTATTCTGCTCTGTTCTACCCTACCCTTCTATTCCATTCCATTCCATTCTACCCTGTCCTGTCCTGTCCTGTCCTGTCCTGTCCTATTCTACTCTACTCTACTCTACTCTACTCTACTCTACTCTACTCTACTC
>NW_020769425.1:1430386-1455764 GCF_900518735.1 Pseudonaja textilis | reverse complement strand
ACTCTACTCTACTCTACTCTACTCTACTCTACTCTACTCTACTCTACCCTACCCTACCCTACCCTACCCTACCCTTCCCTTCCCTTCCCTTCCATTCCATTCTACCCTACCCTACCCTACCCTACCCTACGCTACTCTACCCTACTCTGCCCTACTCTACTCTCTACTCTACTCTACTCTACTCTACTCTATACACTACTCTATTCTAACCAGGAGGATGTGCAAGCTTCTCCAGTCAACTAGTTAGACAGTAGAACATATTGGGAAATGAGCAGATTGCAGACACTAGGCGCTAAGCACCAGGCACCAGGGAAAGTGGGAACAGCTGGAACAGAAAGAGGGCTAACTTGGCAGAAGGGGGTGAAAACTACTTTCAGCAGAAGCTCATCTGGTATCTACAGCTGGAGGCACCACTGTGGAATATCTTCTATAGGGAATTACAAAGAGATCAAGTGACACCTGGGAGGAATGTTTTACAATCCAAAAAATAAATAAACAAACAATTAAACAAGACAGAGCAGGCAGAAAATCCTGCCAGCAAAGGAAAGCTGAAGAACCAAACTTGGTAGAGGGAGGACAGGAAAGGGACAATATTCCACCCTTCATCCAAATGCATGGGATCCCTGCAGTTTCCAACCATAATACAGTACCGTCAGTTTGTATTTGTAGGTCTCTCTATACATTGTACACATGGTGACCAGTAGCAGCTGGCTTGAGAAGATAAATTGAGATGCAGTGATCCAGAACACAGCCTGGTCATATTGTTTTTGAAAAAGTTTTAATTTGTGGAGTGTTCATGCTGATTGATAGATCGATTGAATTTACATAGCTGCCAGTCTCATTTGCATCTAGCTCTCAGTGCTGTACACAATTCAAACCAAGCTAAACAATCCATATAATTTATCCATCAAAATGGTTAAAAACAGCTAAAACGATAATCACAAAACGACAGGGAAGAATGCAATCAAACTTGTTGAGTCGCTTTTTTGACCCCATGGGCCATAGGGAGCCAGGCCCCAATGTCCTCTACTCTTTCCCTGAGTGTGTTCAAATTCATGCCCTCTGATTGTCAAATCTGGCTCTAGGTTCTGCCTCAGTTTACCTTCCCAATAAGCAACCAACTTGGAAGATCACTTAAAAGAAGTTTATTAGGGTACCCTGATAAAGTGAGATCTCCCTATGAAAAGGGAGAACCTCAATAGTCAAGACCTATCTTACATTCCTTTTTTATAGTTAACACAACAAAGAAAACGCAAGAGGAAAGTTGGTCAGACAGGGTAATAGTAACCTTCCCTTTGCATAGGAAATCAGTTACATGTAGTCAAACATGTTACATTTTTGCATCCCATAATATCACACATGTTCATTAAAATGAGCTCTGATATCAGAAGGGGCATAAATGTTAAGGTAAAAGGTTGCTTAGAGTTCACGAAAGAGATAAACCAGACCCTAATTTGTACTAACAAACTGTTTCTCATCTGGAGGTAGTCTCCAGCTAGTTCATCTTTCCTAGTTTGGGAATGTTAAAAGTTATTCCAGCCTGTAATGAGCCTAAACTTCAAATTAAGATAGGGAAAATTAGTCAAGTTAAAACACAAAGTAACTATGTTAGTTAACATATTACAAAATCCCTGTGCCCCTCACCACTGTATCTATGACGCTATCCTACCATCTCGTCCTCTGCCGTTCCCTTCTCCTTTTGCTTTCCATCTTTCCCAACTTCAAGGTCTGTTCCAAGGAGTCCTCTCTTCTTATTTGAGGGCCAGATAATCTGAGCTTCCGCTTCAGGATCTGTCCTTCCCTCTTTAGCAGTCAGAGGTAAGTTCCTTCAGGATAGGCCGGTTTGATCTTCTCGCAGTCCAAGGGACTCACAAGAGTTGCTTCACAATTCCATGGTATTCCCTAGACCTGATGGTAAAATTGGTTTTCGGGGACCTCTCAGAAGGTAGCTGGAAGTGGGAGGCTTGTAATTGGTATTCTGGGTTCTTGTGCCTCTTATCTTGTAAAATCTACCATAATTTGGGCCGATACATGAATTTTAGAAGTACCAAATACCTTAAAAGAGCACTGATAACCTTTATGCAGGGGAAAAGTCAAATATGGCCCCGCTACTGCTTGATATGAAATGTTCCATTTTTGTGCAAACCAATGGTGATTCTTCAGGTCTGTGCAATCATGGAGGAGACTAATTGTGTAGACCAGGGGTGTCAATGCGGCCCATGGAGTGCTTAGATCTGGCCCATGGGGTTGCCATGGAAACAGTGAAAGGCTGGCCTGCGGTGCCTCTGCTGGTGAAAACAGAGCTCGGGAGGGCTGTGTGCACTGTTTTCACTGGCAGAGGGATGCAGGAGGTTGTGGCAGCCCCCCCAAAAGCTCGGTAGCCCATTTTGACTGGCAGAGTGCTTTGGCCACCACAGGCACCCCCTGACACGAGTGATATTGAGCTAGCCTCACCCACCCGGTATGCACGCCCCAGCCACCCGAGGTCAAACACAACCCTGATGCAGCCCTCAATGAAATCAAGTTTGACACCCCTGATGTAAACTTATGTCAATCTTTTGCAAAAATCTTTCTTTTTTTTTTTTTTCAGGGGCATGCTAGTATTTGATTTTGCAAAATGGCAACTCCCATGTTTCTTTTCATTTTTGTTTGCAGTGGAAGTGGGTTGCCATAAATCAAGACTTTTCTTCAATAATGAGACTTCATCAAATATAACAGGGTGTGGGTCATCTGAGCTGCAGGGGTGGTATTCAGCTGGTTCTGACCAGTTCTGGAGAACTGGTAGAGGAAATTTTGAGTAATTCAGAGAACCGGCAAATCCCACCTCTGACTGGCCCTGCCAACCCCATTTATTCTCTGCCTCCCGAGTCCCAGCTGATCGGCTGGGTCTTCTTTGGTTGCCCTGCACAGGAGAATGGAGCTGGAAAGCAGGTTTGTGGAATGGGGAGGGAATGGGGATTTTGCAGTACCCTTCCCCTGCCACGTCCACCAAGTCGCGCCATGCCTACCAAGCCACACCCACAAAACCGGTAGTAAAAAAAAATTGAATCCCACCACTGCTGAGCTGTTCAAGAAGTTCTGGTGAAGGAAACACTTGGAGATCTTGCCTTTCACTGCTTGAACCTTCTACAGTACCTGCATGTCAGCTCAGAGTAGCAAACATTTATTCCTGAGTTACCATTAAGCTTGAATCATACCACATATGTCAATTTCGTATCTCTATGCTTTTTCATTCCATTTTCCCATTAGGGTGCTCATTTTTTGAAATATCTACATCAGGTATGTTTTTGTTACCTCTTTTCCCATCAAGTACAGGTAATCCTCGACCACAATGGAGCCGCAGACTTATGTATTGCTAAGTGTGACATTTGTTAAGTGAGTTTTCCCCCATTTTATGACTTTTCTTGCCACGTTTGTTAAGTGAATCACTGCAGTTGTTAAGTTAGTCACACGGTTGTTAAGCGAATCTGGCTTCCCTATTGACTTCCCTTGTCAGAAGGCCACAAAAGGGATCACATGATCCCGGGAACACTGCAACCGTCATAAATATGAGTCAGTTGCCAAGCGTCTGGTCATATGACTGTGGAGATGCTGCAACGGTTGTGTGAAAAATAGTTATAAATCTTTTTTTCCAGTGCTGTTGTAACTTTAAATGGCCTCTAAATAAACTGTTGTAAGTTAAGGACTCACCTTACGTATTTTTAATGTATTTCTCTGAAAACAGAATGGCTTTCAGGCACGAAATACATTGCAGATCTTTTTTGCTCTGGAAAAAATATCAAAAGGTTCAAAACCCTGTCAGAGTATATTCATGAACTGGAATAAAGCGTGGCAACAAGGTCAGCCAATGAACAGGCATAGCAACTAAGTCAGCCAATGAGGACTGTTTGGAAACTGAAACTAGAAGTAGCTGAGGCGTGGCTGTATTAAGCTCTGAAGCTATGTTGAGCTTTGAGTCTGTCTATTGAAAATGAAACTGCTTCTCTCCTCTGCTTGCCTACTGAACTAAAGTGAAACTGAGGTCTGTTTTCTGAGCTGAAGCTGAGTTGCTGTTCTGCTCTGCCCTTGTAACATGTTCGCTGAAGTAACTTGCAACAGGTTTCAGAAATCTACAACTGGTTTGTAAAATCTACTTATTATGTTTATAAAGATGTGAAATGAAGCATCAGCGTTTATTTTTTGGGCGCTGAATTAACGCTGCAAAACTCTGAACAAACCCAAAGGTAACTATAGCATTCTTCATACATTTACTCAGAGGTAAAGGTAGGGTGATTTACAAATCGTTTCAATATCTTTTTTCCAAGTTCACACTTTCAGGAACTAAATGGACGAGACCCTGTAAAGGAACATTAAAACGCTGCCTGGGATTTCCCCTGAGTCCTGAATGGCCTTCAACAGATATAAAGTCAAGTTAAAAATTTATAATAAATTAATGAGAATGTTCCTTTTAGTGGCAACCATCCATATACCCCATTTTAAAGCCTCTTTTAATTATTGTTACTAATGACAGAATTTTGGGGTCACTGCTTCCAAAAAGAAGCAAGTTGAAAACTTCTTTTTGCTCGAGGCAAAGCATGGTGCAAAATCCGCGTCTCGCAGATCCTGAACTTCTCGTATTTATTACCTAAAAGCTAGGAAGCCCGGCAAGGACATTGTCTCATTTGGATGCAAAGGATAGCCTTCCTGATTAGCTTTATTTTGTGCTCGCTCTTGCTTTTACTCTTTCCTTTATCTTTTTTGCTACAATTATTGGTTTCCAATGCTTTTGCAATCCTGGTCATTTATTGCCCGGGCCCTGTTTCTCCCTGGCTTATTGTTGCTAACTATTACACGAATTTGAATACTAGAATTATTGATGCTTTGAACTGGCTGCAAAAGTGGTTTTTCTTTCCTATAGGTGATATGCCATTTATCAAGGGGGGGTGGGGGGAAAGGGAAGGAAGGAAGGAGAAAGAAAGGAAAGGAAAGAAGGAAGGAAGGAAGGGGAAGAAAGGAAAAGGAAGAAAGGAAAAGAAGAGGAAGGAGGGAGGGAGGGAAGGAAGGAAAGAACAGGGATTATTACATGAATTTGAATACTAGAATTATTGATGCTTTGAACTGGCTGCAAAAGTGGTTTTCCTTTCCTGTAGGTGATATGCCATTTATCAAGACCAAAAAAAGGAAGGAAGAAATGAAGGAAGGTAGGAAGAGAAAGGAAGGAAAGAAGGAAGGAAGCAAGCAGACAAAAAGGAAAAGAAAGAAGGAAGGAATGCAACAAAATGTCGTTTTAAGGTATGCCGATTAGTGTACATTTACAGTGACAATAAAGTTATTTTATTCTGTTCTGTTCTGTTCTATTCTACTCTACACTATTCTGTTCTGTTCTGTTCTGTTCTGTTCTACTCCTCTACTCTACTCTACTCTACTCTACTCTACTCTACTCTACTCTACTCTACTCTACTCTGGTCTACCCTACCCTACCCGACCCTACTCTGTTCTGTTCTACTCTGTTCTACTCTGTTCTACTCTGTTCTACCCTACCCTACGCTACTCAACCCTACTCTACTCTACTTTACTCTACCCCACCTTACCCTACCCTACACTACTCCCTATCCTACTCAAAATTTCTGCTACCAGTTCTCCAGAATTGTTCAGAACCTGCTGAATACCACCTCTACATACAACATTAAAAATCCACAATTAAAACAGCTGAAATCTCAGTGTTCATGTGACAACATAGTTTATTTATTTAGTCATGTATTTGTATCCCGTCCTGCATTTTTATTTTATTTTTACAAATAACTCAAAGGAGGGTGAACATATCCAACACAGCTTCCTCCTCCTATTTGCCCCAGAACAACACCTCTGTGAGATGAGCTGGGCTGAGAGAGAGGGACTGGCCCCAAACCACCCAGCTGGCTTTCCTGACTAAGGCAGGACTTGAATTCACAGTCTCCAGCAACTTCCTTCATAGGAAACATTATTGTATAGATAACAAGGCTGTCAGACTATGGAAGAAGCTATGCCTTGAGCTTCTGGCGGGAAAGATAAGACAAAACTATAGTGTTGCCAGAAATCGTCTTTACTATTTGAAACTCCAAAAAAAAAGGCAACTGGGATACAATTGCCCCCGCTGAAAACAAAACATAAAATTTGGCAACTGAAATTGCAATTGGTCTTTCCCAGGGCTATCATGGGGGCGGTGGGGGGGACCACAGTGACTGTGATTTTTGTGTAACAAAGGGCAAAAGAGATCCCCTTGACAAGTGCAAGAGTTATGGTGAAACACAACTATCACCTTCCAGTGAACACACTGCTTAAAGTCCATCACCCATCACAAGCCAAGCATCATTAATTTTTGCACATGGCAGCAATGGACATGTCTCTTGGTGTAAATCATTCCGAGGTTTCTATCAACAGTTGAAATTTCCAAATCCTCTCCCCTTAAAATTCTTCCGGTTCAAGTTTTTAATCTTCTGTTTTACTGTGGAGCTGTGTTTGAAGAAAGTGTGATAGAACAGCAAGACATCATGTGTAGCCGTCCCTGTTGACAAAACCTTGCGTGGCAATATGCTGTGTTGTAAAAAGGTTAGGTGTTGTCTTTTAGCAATGTTGATCTTGCTTGCAAATCCATTGGAGTAAATACAAAGCAGAAACATGTTCCAATTTATATTTCAGTGATCATATTTTCAATGGGCGAATAAAAGTTCAGGAGACATTGATTCCGGGATTCTGAATCATAAAAGGTTTCTTTTCCTGGCAAGAAAAGAACACATTTTTGATTGAGGTGTTCTTGATGCTCTCTGAGTTTGGTTGTTTTCTTGCAGACATTTCGTTACCCAACCAGATAACATCATCAGCGCTAGAAGAGAGTGGAGTTCGCTCTCTGTTTATATATATGCAAATCTAGCATGTGTAAAAACTCCTAGCAATGCAAATGTCAGGATTCCAGCAGGTACCTCCATTTAAATCATAAGTCTCGAGCCAAAATTCCAAAACTTCAAAAGGATTTATTTGGAGATAACATGTCCAGCACTGCTTGGGTGTAGCCAACTCTGAGACACATCATTCATTGTCACCCTTGACTCTGGTTTTGCCCCACCACCTGGATATATCATAATTCATATTCTCCAATGGGACACATCCATAGCCAAGAGTCATCAATCATGCACTCCAGTTAGAATTTTATGCAGCAGAGACTTCAGTAGTAACCTAGTTACTATTTATGGAATGCACTTTCGATTTCCAAGCTGCTACACTACTCTTTCAAACCCCTTCCCCCTCCTCCCTTTTCATTGTCAACTTTAAAAATACCTTGGAAATACTTTATGAGTTGACAGCAGGGATGATGTTACCAAAATTTAGCCTCGCCCCCCCACCACTTCTTTAATGACTCTTGAATTTTGCAAAGCCAAGGAGACCATAAAACAATTCCGATTAGGGTTCTGACCGATGCCCTAATTAAATCATGAGCCTCAGCCCAAGCTTCAAAAGAAATACAGTTATTTTTTAGGAACTTCGTGTCGGCATGGACCAAGTGGTGCCAACTCTGACCTTACTTAATTCATGCTGTGGCTCTGGCCCTGTTTCCCCCTCCCCCCAAGATGTGACATCAGTCACATTCCCCAATGAAGCGATTTCGCAGGTCGTAGAAGCCACTCTCTCTGGCCACTGTGGGTTTACAGTGGAGATGACCTTGACATTGCGGTTGGAATGTGCTTTGTTTTGACCGAAATGCAAGTTCCTTGATTCAGCCGCGAGGTTTGATTTCCCATCCTTCTTGCCTATGGCAGGTCAGGGATGCTTCACGAGTTAACGGGATTCTGGATGCAACCATGTGATCTGAGAATAATCATTGGTCAAATTCTGCTATCTGCAGAATATGATCCAAATAATCAACACCAGTGTTTTCCTACCCGAACCATTTTAAGAAGTGTAGATTGCAGTCTGACTGGGGTATTCTGGGAGATGAAGTCCACACATCTTAAAATACCTTAAATTGGAAAACATTGGTCCGGTAGTAGCTGTTGTAATGCAATTGAAGCTCCACACACGATACACAAAAAACTGAGTGTTGACCTGGGCTGCAAAATCACTGTATGTATGTATTTATTTATTTTTGAACCACAGCCTGCTGGTTGTAGCTTGTTAAAAAAAAAAACCTAGGTCCTCCTTTGGGCTCCAGCTTCATATTTTAATCTCTCTGCTTCCTGAAATTAAGACCTTGGCAGTGGTGGTATTCTACCGGTTTGGCCCGGTTTGGGCAAATTGGTAGTAAAAAAATGCTACCATTTTTTTTACAACAATCAGCTGTTCCAATGATCAGCTGTGCCAGGATCCCCCTCGCTGTCTTACCGCTTTACCCAGGAGGCAAACAACGGAGCACGAGGTAGGGTGGAGAGTGGGTGCTGCCCAAAAAAGGAAGCCACGCCCACCCAGTCACATGACCATGCCCACCTAGCCACGCCCACAGAACCAGTAGTCAAAATATTTGCATCCCATCCCTGGACCTTGGCGGGTTTGGATGCTTTGCCAACAGCTACCGTGGAACGGCTTTATCACAAAATACTAGGTCAGGGATGTCCAACCTTGGCAACTTTAAGACTTGTGAACTTCAACTCCCAGAATTCCTCAGCCAGCAACTTGAAGTCCACAAGTCTTAAAGTTGCCAAGGTTGGACACCCCTGTACTAGGTCTAAACCTGGGCTGCAAAATCTGGGCAGCCTCTAGATGGCAGCAAAGAGTTAACAGTTTCTTTAATGTCCTTGAATGGCCGGCCACGTGGACTTCACAACCCAGACTTCGAACTGGTAGGTAAGCTGCTCAAGAAATGAATCTATCAGACCCAAAGAATCTTCCCCAGGATGCACATGCAAATTTAAATGTAACGTTTGACACTCAACGAGCATTTGGCTCAGTTGTCCACTTTGGTGGATGACCAGAGTTTCCACCTTCTGTCTCGGTCCAATTCAATTTCACAGTGGTTGAGCAAGTTTTGAAAGCTTAGCTCATCTGCACACAAGCAAGAAGCTCTGCTGCACTCCAGAAATAACGGCTGCATTATTGCCTGGCGAGCCATCCATCCAACACCCTTAACAATTTTATTATGAGTCATCCTGTTTAAAAGTACACAATAATGAGCGCAGAGGAATGGCAGTGCAGGTGTGAGGCTTACTGCAGATTTGCTGTCTGTTTAATTGTCTCCTTTATGTGAGCTATGAACACACATGGCTCTTGGACGTCTGTGCTGCACGAGAGGGTAGTTTTCTCAAATGCTTTGTTTAAACATCATTTTTATCCGCTTACATATTTTCAGATGCAACGAGGCTGGGCATCTCTTGGAAAAGGTAGGCACTGAAAAGAGACCATACTGCTTGCTCTTCCCTAGTATGTAAGCTGTAAACTTCAAAGGAGGGAAGGGTGTGGAAATAGAACCTGGTTTCTTCTCCCAAACTACCGTGGAGGAGTGCCGATCCCATGGATATAGGAGAACAGCAGGCAAAGAGAGCGGGTGTGATTTGGCATGCTGCCTGCAATCCGCAGATGGGGCTTCACTTTTTTGCACCGCCATGTTTCTGGCATGCTGTTAGGAATAACAAGGTTACCTAACATAGTTTGGGTAAAATAATATATATAAACTATGATAGTAAGTTTAAGTGTGTGTCACTTTAAACTGCAAAGCATGTAATTTGGGGTGCGGTGTGAAACCGCCATAAGAGGGAGCAAGAGAACCTGCTGGATTACTGACGATTACTGGATTGATGGTTTGTTAACTGCTGCTGAGTTGCTGAACGTCGAAGGAAGAAAGAAGGTTTGACTTCTTCATATCTCTACTGCAAGGAGATATATTACTGGACTGATATTTGTGAGTTTACTGAGCTCTTTTTCGACACTGGACTTTGCAACTGAATAATCCCTGGACGGACTGAATTAGTGAATGATATACGGACTGTTTTGACTATGCTATAACTCTTACTGGAATAAACTATTTAACTAGCACAGTGTATCTGTTTTACTGAGTGTAAGCTACAAAAACGTTTATCTCACATATTTTGCCTGCCTGCCTGCCTGCCTGCCGTGCAGATTCTGCTAGGGTGTATCCCTAACACATGCCATGCACCAGTGCTGGTCCCCGGACTGAAGACCCCTACTCAAAATCATTTCAGTTGTCCAGTCTCTTCTTGAAAACCTCTGGTGATGGAGCACCCACAATCTCTGAAGGCAAGTTGTTCTACCGATTAATTGTTCTAACTCTCAGGAAATTTCTCTCCTTGACTAGTTTCCATCCGTTGCTTCTTGTTTGGCCTTTGAAGAATAGTTTGACCACCTCTTCTTTGTGGCAGTCCCTAAGATATTGGAACGCTATCATATCACCCCTAATCCAGTGGGGGGATTCAAATTGTTTTACCACCGGTTGGGCGGGCGTGCTTTGCCTAACGCCAGTGTGCAGCTTTCCCCACCCCCGCTGGGGCCTGCAGAGCCAATCAGGTGAGTGGATAAAGAAGAGAAAAGCACAGGGGCAGGTGGGTGGGCTGATCATACATTTTTCTCTTCTTTTTCCTCTCAGCTGATTGTCAGACTTTTTTTCTTCCTTTCAGCTGATCATCAGCTTTTTTTACTACCGGTTCAGGTGAACCAGTCTGAACCGGTAGCATACCACCACTGCCCTAATCCTTCTTTACATCAAAAGTAGACATACCCAACTCCTGCAACCATTCTTTGAATGTTTTAGTCTCCAGTCCCCTAATCATCTTGGTTGCTCTTTATTGCAATCCTTCCTTCATTTTCTATCTAAAGAAGATTTCAAAATTATCAACGAAACTATGCATTCTGAAGGCTTCCTTGACTAATCACAGAATCAGATGTAGGGGTTGTTGTTTGTTTGTTTGTTTGTTTGTTTGGAATTCTTTCTTAAACTAAAGATATGAAAGAAACAGGATCTTACTGTTTTCAATTCTCTATCCAATGTTCACGGTGAAACATCCGAGTGAAGAAATACTTGCAAATGACATTAATGAAAACATCAACCAATCAAAGTGGTTTGAAAGCAAGACTTTGCAAGATGGCCTCTGCTAAAGAGACACACTGTGCTTAATTGATACAAATTGAAGATATTTTTCACACAGCAAACGCTAAAGAAGTATCCTTGTCTTTCTGTGGGGTGTGTGTGTGTGTTGTGTGCATGTGTGTGTGTGTGTGTGTGTGTGCCAGGGATGTCACAGAAGCAGATTGCACAGAACATGTGGATTATTTTTCTTATGAGTGCCGAATTATTTTTAAATGGCACCACAGAGCCCCTGAAAATGGAACAAAAACAATAAGCCATACTGCCATGCAATAGCACCAAATAATTACAATTTAACTTAGCAATAAGAATTATTAACTAGACGCATAACAAGTAATATGAAGTGATGTCTGACATATAGGAAATCAAGATTTTTATGGCATTTTATGTTTTTAACTGTTTTTACATTATAAACTGGGAGGAATCATTTGTACTGAATCCAGCCGCATATAAATAACAGCAAATAAAGGGGGGGGGAATTAAACTCACTAATCTAAAAATCTATAAAAGCCAACAAATGGACACCTATCTACCCCGTAGCTGACCAAATATATGCATCTAAATAAAATGGATTCCGGAGATTTGAAAAATTCATCTCATCTCAGGATAAAGGATGTTCTACACTAGATGTCTCCAACTTTGGCAATTTTACGACTTGTGGACTTCAACTCCCAGAATTCCTGATGGCTGAAGAATTCTGCCATTCAAGAAAGGCCACAAATTTTAAAGTTGCCAAGGTTACATACCCCTGTTCTACACCATTGGGTCCACCAAGATCTATCTCAGGTTCTTGATCCTTTTTTGTCTTTTAAGACCATCCACATCTCTACCATTAAAGATCACACCAGATGGGTAGAATCATTTTGGAAGAGGTGGTCCAAAGATACCCCAAGCCACGAACATAGAATCATAGGGCTGGAAGGGAAACTCAAGAGATTTCTTGCTTTTAAAGTTGTAGCAACGTTTCGGCAGAATCTCATTTGCCATCATCAGGCTTCTGTATTGTGTTCGTCTGTGAGTCAGACTTTCACAGCCGTTTCAGTTTTAAATTTGGGGCTAGCCTATTGCTGTGCCAGAATGGTTTTTTCTTCATCCTGATCGGTTGGGAGTCTTGGTCTGTGTTTATTGGTCTTGGAGTTTGCTGTGTTCTGCTTGATTGGTGTTTCTAATATCTTCTGTCTGTTTTGTGGCTTTTTTTGTCTTGATTGGCTGGCAACATTGTGTTCCTGTATTGGAGGCTTTTAGTGCGGCTTGGCTCCGAGTAAATGGACGGCTATCATTTATTAGGAAGCTAGGTTTCATCTGGGTGCCTGGTTGGGGTGTGTTTGAGCTGGAGGTATCAGAGGGAGTCTGTTTGTGCCCAGGTGCTTGCCTGGCTTGTGGTGTGGAGATTTTTTTGTTTGTGAGTGCCTACCACCCTACCATACTCTACTCTACTCTAAATGTGCCCAACCCTCAATTCTTGCAAACAGTTCAGAAGAATGCCGTGGTTGACATTACATGTAGCCCTCGACTTACAACCATTCGTTTAGTGACCATTTGAAGTTACAACAGCACTGCAAAGAATGACTTATTATCATTTTTCACAACTCTTGCAGCTTCTCCACGGTCACATGATCAAAATTCAGAGGTATGGCATCTGAATCATATTTATGATGGTTGCCACGTCCCAGGGTCATATGATCCCCTTTTGCGACCTTCTGACAAGCTAAGACCAAGTTTTCTTAACAGCAGTGTAACCAACTTAATGACTGCAGCGATTCACTTAACCGCTGTGGAAAAGAAAAATCGTTAAATGGGGCAAAACTCACAAACTGGCAACATTAAATTCTGGGCTCCGTTGTGGTCATCAGTGAAGGATTCCTGTGTTCAATACTGCTGATAAGCCCAAGAGGATCCGGTGCATTGTCTGCCTCCAAATCCTTACAAATGTCACTTACTAATGTGCTATAATAAAGTATTGAGCGGAAATTGAAGGTACCAGAATCCACTGCCTGAATTGGCACAATTTTACCAAACCCACAGAAATACATTTATGCACAAAACTAATTGAAGAAGGTAAATCTACATAGCACTAGAAAATTAATTAAGGGAAGATGTTAATTAAGAGAGCTATGTTGCACCAATAAAGTCTCTTGGTCTTGCAGATGAGTTGCAGATCCCAGCCACTAGGCGGCTCTGAGAAGGCAACTCTTATGAAACAGTTGTCAGGGTAAAATGCCGAGAGTCCTTTAGGTGTGCTGCCTTTCCTACCTGGAGAAATGGGTATCAGTATGTGTATAGATGTGATGGTATTAATTTAAGTGAATTTGGCAAAGGCGCATTTCCAATAGTTTGCACACTTATTCCCATAAGACTTAAAACCTCTCAATAGTGCATTGGTTAAGGTTCGTTCGTTCGTTTCTTTCTTGGATTTCTCCAAAGATTTGAGAATTTTCTTTCTGTGTTTTAAGATTATTAGTTATCCCCCGTACATCTTTGGGGGCCATCTGCAAATCTGCATTTCTTCATCTAGGTCAGGGGCAGAGGTGGTATCCAGCAGGTTCTGACCAGTTCTGGGGAGAACCGGTAGGGGAAATTTTGAGTATTTTGGAGAACTGGCAAATACCACCTCTGACTGGCCCCACCCCGATCTATTCTCTGCCTCCCGAGCCCCAGTGTTACGTTTCCAAGTGATGAAATCCATTTAAAAAGAAAAGAACAGAAGTCCGTCTTCCAAAACAATTTCTTTTATTTAGGAAAGCATTAAATTGGCAACGTCCGGGTCTGACACAACCCAGAATTACCCCACAATATTACAAGTTAGAAACAACCCTCAAAAGTCACATTCTCCAAACGTTGCTTGATGTCATAAATTTCCACCTTCAGGGGCCCAAACACGGACAGCTCGTTTCCCGTGGGAAGAAGAATCACCTAGCCAAAACATTTTATCTCCACTCCCCCACCCCACCAGGAATGTGGCAAGCCCGAAACCCTTTTCCCCATGACTGCCACAGAGAAAATAAGAAAAAGAATATATACTAAGGCTAACTCAAATGGCTACACTTATATCAGTTTCGGGCTTGACACCCAGCTGATTGGCTGGGTCTTCTTTGGTTGCCCTGCACAGGAGAACGGAGCTGGAAAGCAGGTTAGTGGGGTGGGGAGGGAATGGGGATTTTGCAGTATCCTTCCCCTGCCATGCCCAACAAGCCACGCCCACCAAGCCAAGCCACGCCCACCAAGCCATGCCCAGAGAACCGGTAGTAATTTTTTTTGAATCCCACCACTGGTCAGGGGTGTCAAACTCAAGCCAGGGGCCAGATCTGGCCCATGAGGTGCTTAGATCTGGCCCATGGGCCCACCCTGGAAACAGCAAAGGACCAGCCTATGGTGCCTCTGCCAGTGAAAACAGAGCTCAGAGGAGTCGCGCACGGCCCTCCCGAGCTCTGTTTTCACCGGCAGAGGATTGCAGGAGGCTGTCATAGCCAAAAACAGAGCTCGGGTGCCTGTTTTCACTGACAGAGCACTTGGGCTCTGCGGTAACAGGCACCCCTGACATGAGTGACATCGAGCTGACCACACCCACCCCGGCCCTCCAAGGTCAAACGCAACCTTGATGCGGCCCTGAATGAAATCGAGTTTGACACCCCTGATCTAGGTCAAGGTTTCTTAACCTTAGGGCTGGCTGGGGAATTCTGGGAATTGAAGTCCAGACATCTTCAAGTGAGTGGTGTGGTGGCCTAGAGGTGGAGCTCTCACCTCACAATCAGGAGGCTGTGAGTTCAATCCTAGGCAGAGGCAGATATTTCTTTCTCTGGGCACAATGAGTCCTCAGAACAAAACTCCGCATTGGTGACAGGAAGGGCATCCGGCCAGTAAACACTAAGCTCTATTTAGTTGCCCAGACTCCACCTCTCAAGGGATTATGGGGTTGTTAAAAGAAGATGAAGAAGTCCAGACATCTTCAAGTGCCCAAGGTTGATGAAAATTAATCAACCTGCTTTCCAGCTCTGTTCTCCTGTTCAGGGCAACCAAAGAAGACCCAGCTGATCAACTGGGATTCAGGAGGCAGAGATTAGGTGGGGGCAGGGCCAGTCAGAAGAGGTATTTGCCAGTTCTCCAGAACTGGTCAGAACCTGCTGAATACCACCTCTGATAACGACAGATTATGATCAAGTTTCTTTAGTATCCCAGCATTGCAATTCATTAATTTTGGAGATTTAAACGCATTGAAAAACAGGCATTTTCTGATCTGTCAGTTTCACATTTCAAACCTGACTCTTCAACCTGCTCTTCACACGGGTCTGAGGGAAGATTCTTTTCAGAGCAAAATAATGGATGCTTTTTTTTTCAACCAAGCTCATTTCTTGTGAATTGCCTGGGCATGTCCCTAAAGTTATCTTGGCAACAGCTAAGCCAAAATAGCATTTGAAGCTCTCTTCCTTTTTCTCTTAATACCTGCTAGCGTTTTCTTTTCTTCACCAAGCATCTGTTATACCCATTTTCTCTTCATTTTAAGCCAATCTGGAAAGGCGCTTTTCATTGTTCTTAGCAATCCCTTGCCAACCACAGTTTATTTTAAATTTTAGCTTTTGTGACACCGGTTTTAAGCTTCCCATATGTACACTGCCTTGGTGACCCTATCTATCCATGTCCCATTTCCATTTTCAGACACACACAAAGCTTTGTGTGTCGTTTGCATGGAGTACAGGGTCTATTCTCTCCCACTGTTTATAAAATTAGCTCTAAATATTCATATCAATTTTTATACAGAACTGTAACGTTGGTGGCTTTGTAAGGCTCTTGCCTTTACTGTGTACACTGTTAAAAATGCTTTTTCCTGGGGTGAAGGAATGTATTTTTGTAAATTCTGTAACATATGGATTTCTTGTGCCGAGTTTCTTCTTCTTCTTAAAGTACACTCTTTCATTTTGAACTAGGTGGCAAAATCCTGACAGGGTGGAGGTTAAATATGAAAAACTATTTGAAGTTAATGAACATTTGGCATTCTTCTACAAAGATAAAACATAATTTAAAAATGGGTACGCTGTCCTACTAAAATCTTTGATGGGTTGAATCCAACTCACTTTAGTTCTAGATTCCTTCTCTCTTTGCTTAGTTTACCTGCCATACTTCCTGTCTTGCCTTTAGTGGGTTCGGAGAATGGGTTGATGGGAACTTATTAAAGAGAGATCCAATCTAGAAATTTCTTGGAAGTTGGAACAATTAAGCAATGGAATGTTTCGCCTTCAAAAGTTGTGGGTGCTCCATCATCGGAGGTTGTCAAGAAAGATTGGGCAGCCGTTTATCTGAAATGGTATAGGGATTTCCTGCCTGAGCAGGGGGTTGGACTAGAAGACCTCCAAGGTCCCTTCCAACTCCGTTACTCTTTTATTACACAGAATAAATACAGTGATTTGGAGGAAGCAACTGTTCTGAACTTCCACAGGTAAAGAGCAATAAATTGATAGGTTGGAAAAACTATGGAAACCTTTCCAAATGTTTACAGGCAGAACTCCATATATCCATTAGATTAAAGAGGATAGATCAAATGAGGACCCAGATTGTTGGGGGCAAGAGGCTGACTCTGTAAACCGCTTAGAGGAGGCTGTAAAGCACTTTGAAGCAGTATATAAGTCTAAGTGCTAATTGCTTGGGAAGGAAGGAAGGAAGGAAGGAAGGAAGGAAGGAAGGAAGGAAGGAAGGAAGGAAGGAAGGAAGGAAGGAAGCAAGCCATAGTGGCACAGTGGTTAGAATGCAGTATTGCAGACTGATTCTGCCCACTGCCAGCAGTTCAATCCTGACTGGCTCAAGGTTGACTCAGCCTTCCATCCTTCCGAGGTCGGTAAAACAAAGCCCCTGATTATTGGGGGCAGTAGGCTGACTCTTAAATTGCTTAGAGAGGTCGGTAAAGCACTTTGAAGTGGTATATAAGTTCTATTGCTATTGCTGTTTTCCTTCCTTTCTTCCTTCCATGTGCACAGTGGTTAGAATGCAGTATTGCAAGTTAAATCTGCCCACTGTCAGCAGTTTGATCCTGAGCAGCTCAAGGT
Source organism: Pseudonaja textilis (assembly GCF_900518735.1). The sequence goes on along the minus strand of NW_020769425.1, from coordinate 1,438,685 downwards.
TGACTCAGCCTTCCATCCTTCCAAGGTGGGTAAAATGAGGACCCAGATTGTTGGAAGCGAGAGGCTGACGCTATGAAGTACTATGAAAGGGTATATAAGTCTAAGTGCTATTGCTGTTAGTTTCATTAATAAAACCAAGATAGAAAATAAGTATTGAAATTCAACCATTTGTACAATGAATGTGCCAACTGTGATCTTAAATGCTAAGAATTAAGGATGGGAGAATCAGATGTACATATCAATGCACATCATGTCATTTTCTAATATTTCATTTTGTTTTAATGCCTGGACATTTTTCAGTACAATTTTTAATGTTTCCTCTTGCTAGAAAAGAAACTGTGCTTCTTTGGGGAATTAAAAGATTAGCAGCCATATTTTGAAGAGGTTAATCAATAGGAATGTTCTATTTTATACATCTTAGACTGAAGAATATCAGTGATTAAAACACCTACAGCTGACTGCCAATTGGACTCATGGCTCCCATTAGTACTAATAAGATCTAGGATAAAGTCAAAAAGCAGTGTACTTTTTAGAAATGTCTTTGTGAAAAGTTCTTGTATTTACAATACTCTTCTAAAATCTACATTTGGTGGGAATATGCATGGAGGAGAAAGACAATTGATGGCAGGGGACAAAAGGGAATAATATGCACTAACGAAAGGCAATTTTTAAAATATATCAAACATTAATTCTGTGTTTCATCTATGCAAAAACTAATATTTCTGACTGATCCTTTCTCTGAGATTTCTGGAAACTTAGCCCCTTGCACGTGACCAAGGGACTTTGTAATATAGAAATCATCAACTGCTTAGAGAGGGCTGTAAAGTACTATGAAGTGGCATATAAGTCTAAGTGCTATTGCTATTTCCCCCTTGCTCTTCTATTACCTTGCCCTAGAATTTGCAACTTTTTTCTTTGTCTTGCAAAAGGGGAGGGACTGTTGGGCAAAACAGTTGCTGAAAATTAACACAGCAAAGCCTAGCTCCCATTTCCAATAAAAATAAAAGATCCCGCTATTATAATGAGGTGTTCATGCATGGTAGCGCCGAAATAGAAACTCTGTTTTTATTGTATATGTTAGCTATGGCAAATCAAGTGAAGCGGGCCTAAATTCATTACCTGCAAGCTCTTCATTGCCTCTCACAAATAACAAGCTTTAAACATTTTCCATCAGCAGAGGGGGAAAAAAAAAAGATATCTATTTCCTTTCCTTGCAAACAGCCATTAACTAGGGATGAGTCATCACTCCACTGAGCTGGAGAAAGCAGGGTGCAATTTAGCAGCATCACAAACATTTGGAAAAGTTGGGACAATTAAATATTGCCTGCATATTTTTAGGTGGCTGATCAGTAAAAATAGATAGGCGTAAAAGAAAACAACAACAACCATATAGTATGTCAGATGTCTAATCCTACAACTGTCTTTTGATCAGATCAAAATATTGCATGGGGCAGAAGTCATCTACAAAATTATGGATTCTACATCTAATTGCAATAAACCTTAGACTTATATACTGCCTCACAGTGCTTTACAGCTGGCTCTAAGCAGTTTGCAGAGTCAGCATATTGCCCCCAACAATCCAGGTCCTCATTTTATCAATCTTGGAAGGATGGAAGGCTGAGTCAACCTGTTGTGGCCTGTTGGACGCTGGCCCCTCCAACAGCTAAATCAGAGGAGGAAGAGGAGGCGTGGGAGTCAGGGCTCCGAGGGGGGAGAGGAAATGGAGTTGGCAGAGAAACAGAGGTGGAGCCTGGTCCACCCACCAGCCCTCAGATGGAGAGTCAACAGCCCCCAGGTCTGGAGGTGGAGGATGAGGAAGAAGAGAAACAGCTGGGCCCAGTGCCTGACACACAGATGCCCAGAAGGCAGAGGAGAGGAGAGCAGTGGAAATCTATGGGCCAGTCCTTAGGATGGAAGAGCCACCACTGCTAGCGAAGCCCCACCCTAGCTCTGGAGATAAAAGGCAGAGGGTGGAGATAAATAGATGTGGCAAACAACTAGTCATCTCCTGGCTGACTGGACTTTTTACTGGGGCTGCTGGCGCTCCTAATAAAGGAATCTTTGAGTTCACTTCAGAGGGTTTTGTCGTGTTTGAAGAGCTGGGTCAGAACACAACCTTGAGCCAGGTGAGATTCAAACTGCCAAATATTCTCATAGGGGTTCTTTTACTATGGATGTATGAAGCTTGTTGAGATGGAAATGGAGACTTAGTGTAGTGACCAAAACAGAATTTCTTTTACATTTTTTCCTTTCAACCCCACCCCCACATCATTCTGATGATATACTCATGGGAGCAATGCAGTGTTCTAACACATAGAGATGGTCCTCGACTTACAGTCATTCATTCCAAGTTACCATGGTGGTGAAAAAGTGACTTATAGCCAGTCCTCACCTTTATGGCCATTGCAACATGCCCAGGGGGACATGACCAAAATTTATGTACTGGGCACCCAGATATGAGTTTATGACTTTGGCAGCATCCCAGAGGTGATGTGATGGCCATTTGTCACCTTCGCAGCTGGCTTTTGACAAGCAAAGTCAATGCGAGGAAGCCAGATACACTTAATGACCGCATGATTCGCTTAACAACTTCATTGATGTGCTTAATAATCATGGGGGAGGGGGAAGTATATACATATGTAACAGTGGTTGTAAGAGCCATGGTGGCACAGTGGTTAGAATGTAGTATTGCAGGTTAATTCTGCCCACTGCCAAGAGTTCAATTCTGACTGGCTCAAGGTTGACTCAGCCATCCATCCTTAAAAGTCAGTAAAATGAGGACCCATATTGTTGTGGGCAAGAGGCTGACTCTGTAAATCACTTAGAGAAGGCTGTAAAAGCACTGTGAAGTGGCGTATAAGTCTAAGTGCTATTGCTATTGCTGTTATCTGTAGAGTTACTTAGGAACCATGGTGGCGCAGTGGTTAGCTTGCAGTATTGCAAGCTAATTCTACCAACTGCAAGCAGTTCGATCCTGACCAGCTCAAGTTTGGCTCAGCCATCCCTCCTACCCAGGTCAGCAAAACAAGGATCCAGATTGTTGTGGGCAATAGGCTGACTGTGTAAACCACTTAGAAAAAGCTGTAAAAGCACTGTGAAGCGGTATATAAGTTTAAGGGCTATTGCTATTGTTACCACTTTGGTGGGAAGGTAGCAGCGCTCTGTGTGCCTCACACATATAGCCATGCTGGCCACATGACCACAGAAATGTTTTTGGACAATTCTGGCCCCTTCAGCTAAGAAATGGAGATTAGCAGCGTCCCCTAGAGACAGATGAATAGATTGACAGAGTTGGAAGGTACATTATAAGTCATCTAAGTCTAAACCCCGCAGCCCAAGCAGGAGACCCTACACCATTTTTGACAGAGGGCAGTCCAAGCTCTTCTTGAAAGCCTCCAGGGATGAAGCTCCCACAACTTCTGAAGGCAACTTCTGTTCCGTTGGTTGATCGCTCTCACTGTCAGGAAATTCCTCCTTATCTCTAGGCTGAACCTCTCCTTGATCAGCTTCCATCCATGATTCCTTGTCTGGCCTTCAGGTGCTTCAGAAAACAGCTTGACCCCTTCCTCCTCTCTGTGGCAGCCCCTCAAATACTGGAAGACTGCCATCATGTCTCCCCTGGTCCTTCTCTTCACTAGACTAGCCAGGCCCAGTTCCTGCAACTGTTCATCGTATCTTTTAGCCTCCAGTCCAGTGGTGGGATTCAGCCAGTTCGCGCTACTTTGGGAGAACCATTTGTTAACTTTCTGAGCAGTTTGACGAACTGGTTGTTGGAAGAAATTCATTAGGGCAGAGAACCAGTTGTTAAATTATTTGAATCCTACCACTGCTCTAGTCCCCTAATTATCCTGGTCAGGCCCAACTGGACGGGGAAATAAGTCTTTAACTTTGTTATTTGTCATTTAATTGAAAGATGAATGAAAGGAAAGCTTGCAGCCTTGATTTTTTTCTCTATAACGTGTTTCTCCCTTAGGCTATTTTTTTTTTTTAACAGGGTGTTCCCTACATATTAGAAACGATTTAATGGAAGGACAAAAGAATGCTGGCTCCACTTCCATTAGGTCCAGCTAAGCATGTTCTACTTCTAGTTAGCATGTTCATAAATTCTGAATTAACCATGCCGTAATAAAAATCCGCGAAGCCTTGGTTCTTAATTCTGCATCAAAGCTACACTCCATTGTTTATTCTCATTTCTTCTGATAAGGGCCATTGTCTCTAATATTGCTTGGCGAAATGGGCGAGATAAATCAACGGTACTTAGAATTTTTCAGCCATCTGTCCTGGCGCCGATCCCAAAAATCAATTTTTTTTTTTAATTTTTTCTTTTTTTTTAAGTTGGGCACAGTTTTCTGTATTTTGCTTTGTAATCACGAACATCTTGGCTGGGGGATGGGCGACGTTGGAACGAAGGGAGCATTTTAAAAATACCTACCCATTCTCACATAGGGAATCAATCATTTTATAGAGATGGTACTATAAACACACACACTTTAATTACTAGAATGCCAGGCTGTACTTGGTAAATATTCAAAAGCCTACATGAGAGCATTTCACACACACCCTTTCTCTGTATCTCTTTGAAAGGGTTTTTTTTTGACTTGGAATTTAAATCTATTGGGTTCAAAAATGGCCCTTCAGTGAAATAAATGCCTTTTGTTTTAGGGACACTTATCACTTGCCTTTCATCAAAGAACCATTTATCTCTAGGTTTCTGTATCTCTTCAGTCCCCCTTTCCTCTCATTATAAAATTATCCTGCCAAGCCAAAGCAATTGTTTTTAAGAGGTGCTGTTATAATAATGAAATTGAATGCAATTGGGACATTGCAGACACAGATGGGGGGGAAATATATATGTATTGTCTACTATCAATGTCTTTAAATAATTTAGCACTTTCACTGCCAAGAAGGCAACACTGGCCTTAAGTGTGAAAACAATTAAATCATTTCTTCCTCCCTTCCTTTTTTTTTAAAGAGAAAAATTAGAAGCAGCAAAATGCCACTTTAAATCCCATATAAACAATCTTCTTCTGCAGCATTACAATCTTTTGAGTGGAGAAAAAAATTTAAATGATCAAACTATATTAAGGCACTCTTAATCCTAAAATATATAACACATCTGCTAAGCCTATTGAGAATTCACAATGTTGATGGAAGAAAACATCACCAAGAGGATAACAATTGAGGAATTAAAAATGGCCCCCTTGAAAAGATATAATAACGACTGGTGGGACAGCAACCATTTTAAGTAGAGATTAGCACACTTTTTTTTTTCTTCCTAGTATTTTTTAACAAATATAGTGTCAGGTTTTGCCGGACCAACTGAGGGTTGATCAATTGGTTGTGACAGGAATTTCACCTACAGCTTGTCACCTGACCCTGATGTCATGTGCTGAGAGAGAATGACTGGTCTAAAGTCACCTAACTGACTTTTATGCATAAGGTGGAACTAAAACTCTCAGTCTCCTGGTGGTTGGCCCAATGACACATAGTCAGCTTTCATGCCTAAAGCCAGGACTAGACCTCACAGAATTCTGGTTGGCCCAAAGTCATCCAGCCAATTTTCATGACTAAAGTGGGACTAGAACTTATAATCTCCTGGGGATCAGCACGAAGTCCCTCAGCTGGCTTTCAGACTTAAGGGAGAACTAGAACTCACAGTCATACTATCAGGGTTCCAAGTAATAGCCCCATAAAAAGCAGAACTCCAAGGCAGATAGATTCCTCAAAGAATAGCTTTATTGGAGATATCACAATTGGCAAAAACTGGTGAAAACTAAATCTGAAAGTTCCCGTGGTTTTCACCTGATTAAAAAGTGAAAATTTCCCCTTTCCCCAAAGAATCAATCATATTGTCCAATCAAAATGCTGGCTGGTTGCTTGGTTACTTCACCCCTCCTTTTCCAGCCACCTGTTGGAATGTCGTTGGTTCCCACAGGAAACTTTTTTTTTTTTTTGGCTACAAAAGTTCCATCTAACTATGTTCCTTCTCTGTCAGTGCATTTGCAGTGTGACAACTATTGTGAGACAACCCAGGAGCAAAACACAGCACACAGAGGCTTAGGCATTTAACAGTCATTTATACACAAGACATATGCAGAAATATACGTGGTAGGCAAATACCTGACAAGCAATCAATCTTTTAAAGCTCCGTACAGAAAACTCTGCAAATGAGGCAGGACACGAGAGAGAACACGGTAATGGCTGCCTTTATATAAATACCTCTTAAAGAGGTAAAACTTCTGTGGACCAATTCTTAGTCTTAAAAGGGCAATACCACTGCTGATTCATCTTCTTTGCATCAGCCTTACATTGCATCAGTTTTACAGCAACTGGTTACCTCTTAAATCTCAATACCTTAACACCCTCCTAACCCTTTCTTCACATTGTGGCAACCCTGAAACCTCCAAAATGGCTCCAGCCGGGTTCGCTTCAGAGTTGACATACACATTGATTGGCCCAAAGTCACAGAACTGACTTTTATGCCTAAGGCAGACCTAGATCTCACAGTCTCCAGATTTCTAACCTGTTGCCTTAACAATCATCAGACCAAACTGGTTCTCAGAGATTAGCATAAATGGCTTATTGCATTGCTCCACCATATTTGTGGGTAGATGGTTTCTTCAAATTTGTCCAGAGGAACAAGTTCTCAAATATTTTCTTCAAAGGCAGGATTTCCCCTTAGTGTAGGTCAGTACTGGAAAAAGGACCATGGGAAGCAGCATCTTGTCATGTCTTCCCTGAGGATTGAATGGAAGTTGTGAAGCCAAGAAGATTGTAGACTGCTGGATTGTACAACGAAAGGTTGGTCCATTATACAAACACCAATGCAATTTGTACAGTATACCAGGTTGCTATAGCAGCCCACAAATGCCATTCTTACCATTCTCATGAGGATTCTCCAAAATTCCTTTCTCCTTTGAATTAAATACGGAAAGTTCATTCTTTTTCAATGAATCAAATATAACAAGTTCAGGAGTTTGCTAATTTGCTAATGGGCCCTTCATTTCATCCTTGTTTCCATATCAATGCATTATCATTTTCATTGTTTATTTTACTGTTCTGTTATTTTACTTCTCTTTTGTTTATGCTTCCTTTTATTTCTTTGCTTTTATTGTTGTAAACCGCAGTGAAGAGCCCCACAGTGAGACAGGTGGCAAATAAATTTAACAAATTAAAAAAAAATCCTGCATAGGCAACTCTTTTCATGTTTCTATAACTGGATGGAGAAGAAAAGTTTGTGTTTCTGTGTGAACCTCCCACCTTGGACAGACTGAAGAAAGATTTCCAGCTACAGCAATGAATTAATTAAATGATAATTATTTATATTCCTTATTATAGACCAGTGAGATGCAAGGGGAATATTTCTAAGTAGTCGGAGTAATATCAAGAGAGGCAATTGCCCGCTACTGTCCTCAAATAATGCTTGTATATTTTAATCCAGTTTAAATTTGGAAGTTCTGATATTCATCTTTCAGAGAGATGCCAGTATGTACCAGACCGTGAAGGGATATGTGATGACCCAGGGTGGGGATACAAAATAAACACAGTCACAAAAAACAGGTGAAGCCCCTTTTATTCCTTCACTTTGCTTCCAAGCTCCAAATATCCTTGACTGAAGACAAAAAACTCCCACACATGCAGTTACAAGAAGGAGGGAAAAAAAAACCAGGCAAGATAAGGGCTGGAGGATGTCCACAGATAACAGAACACACACTGGGAAGGACACCAACTCAGAGAGGAACCATAAACTAGAGATATTTTCATGTTTTGTTTCCAGCACTTGCCCGTACGTATGTCCATCCTCTTATTCAGTTGTCACAGCTGTAGCCCATGAAGAGGATCAAGGCCCTCTCCTCCCAAGTAGACCATGTCTCTCCCTTATCCTCTCCTCCCTGCATGCCCTAGGATGGATAGGGGATGGGTCTGGGTCCTCCTCTGACTGCCCAGCCGGCTTCTGCCCTTCCCCAGCCTCTTCCACAACCTCCGGAGTCACACCTCTACTCCCTGTCGGCTGTTCCTCCTCTCCCTCAGAGTCAGTCTCCACCAGGGGCATAAGAGGATACCCATTGTTGAATTCATCATTGTGACAAGTCTCTTTATTTTCCCTGAGCTTACGATGTGGTCATTGTGTGTAGGTGCAAATGGGAACATCCTAAAGATGCTGGGGGAAAAAATGACTTCTGTGAACCAATGAAGAATCGTCAACCAAATACAACTCAAAGTACAATGCAAAAGCAATTTGGCATTCCCACCCTCCTTCCCAAAAATAACAGAGCTGAACAAAGGAAAACTTTGAAGT
>NW_020769425.1:1416625-1430376 GCF_900518735.1 Pseudonaja textilis | reverse complement strand
GCAGCAGAAAAATAGGACTGTCTGCACGTCTAAAAACCAAGTGCGTGCTGCCACATACACTAGTAGGCCTTCTCTAACAGATAGATAACAGATAATCAGAGTTGGAAGGGACTTTGCAGGTCATCTAGTCCAACCCCCCCCCCCCCCCCCCCCACACCCTCCACCCCTTCTGACAAATGGCAGTCCAGTCTCTTCTTGAAAGCCTCAAGTGATGACGCTCCCACAACTTCCAAGGACAAGCCGTTCCATTGGTTGATTGTTTTCACTGTCAGAAAAAAAGCTCTGATGGCTTTCCGCTCCCCTAAAGACAAAATTGGCCCCATCCATGCAGAAGAACAAATATAAACCCATGAAATCTCAGGGAGCACACACTCCATAATGGTAATTCCTACCTAGGTTGTCTGCTTGAAAACATTTCCTTGTTAAGGCCAAGATAAGGGAGGGAGGGAGGGAGAGAAGGAAGAGGGAGAGAAGGAAGGAGGAGAAATGAAGGGAGGGAGGAGGAAAGGGAAGGAGGGATGAAAGGGAAGGAGAGAGGGAGGAAGGAAGGGGAGAAGGAGACAGGGAGGGAGGAGGAAAGAAAAGGGGAAGGGAAGAGGGGAGGAGGGATGGAAGGGAAGGAGGGAGGGAGGAAGGAAGGGGAGGAGGAGAGTGGGGGGGAAGAAGGGAGGAGGAAAGAAAGAAGGGAAGGAGGGAGTAAAAGGAGGGAGGGAAGGAAGGAGGGGAAGGGAGGGAGGAAGAAAGAAGGGAAGGGAAGGAAGGGTAGGAGGGAGGGAGGGAGAGAGGAAGGAAGGAAGGAAAGAAGGAAAAATCATGCAAAGTAGGAAATCCACAATGACACCTATTTCACAGACTCCATTCTCTCCTTTCCTAAAGCTCGGATGGTGAACCCTGAACTTGAGCAAACTGTGGGGTGCAGCATCTTCCCAAAAGCTCGTGGTTTACCTCTATAAGGTTTTGTGCCTGGTTAATTTTCCTCTGGCTTGAGAAACCCAAAAGACTTCTTGTTCCCATTCACTCAACTTGCCACCAGACACAGACAAGAGAGCAGACATTGAGTGGGCTCTCAAACACACACACACACACACACACACACACAAACAGCTCAACAATCTACATATGTTGACTTATTAGTCTGGAAAGAGCTATTCCATCACCTCTTCCCAACTGCAGTTGCGTTATTTGCTACTTTAAAGAACCCCACTTTTTTAAAAAAAAAAAAACCATAACAATAAGCTGACCCAATCAGAGATGCTGTCTTAGAGATGGATGAAGACACTGGGAAGGATGGAGGGAGTTGACTTTTGGAGAGAGAAAAAAAACCTCAGTAACCATGGGGAGCAACTGGTGGACTGAATTGGTTCTGTGCACATGCTATATTTTATCCGTTAAACACTTAGCTCTTGCATTGGCCTGACCTGCTCAGCTTGGATAGTGTTACATTTAATCACATTTTTGAGACATGGTGTAGGGTGTAAATCCAGATCTTTTCATTAGACTGTTCTTCAGGGAAAATGAGTTATCCCCAAAAGGGAATTACTGAGGGAAACAGGCAAGGATAGGCTGCTGCCGGTTCACACTGGTTCGAGTGAACCGGTTGTTAATTTTACATGTGGTTCGACGAACCAGTAGTTTCAAGGACTGGCTGGCCCCTCCCACCCGCCCCTCCCAGGAGTCTCCACAGGGCCCATTTTGGATCCCAGGAAAGTGCAGGGCCCACACAGAGGCTCGGGGAGCGTGAAAAATGGGCCTCTCAGAGGCTCCGGAAGGCCTGTTTCCAGCCTCCAGAGAACTTCCCGAAATGGCCTGGGGAGGCCATTTTCACCCTTCCAGAGGCTTGAAGAAAGCCTCCAGAGCCCAGGGAGGATGAACCCCACCCTTGCCGTAGTGCAGGAGGCCACGCCCAACATGGTCACACCCACCCAGCAACCGGTCACAGTATCGGTTGCTAAATTTTTTGAAGCCCACCCCTGGAACCAGGATAATATGCCTCAATGCAACTTAAGGGCTCATCTCTACGTGTAGTGTGAAGGTGGCTTGCTAACCATTCTTTTTTTTTTTTTAAAAAAGAAACCTTTATTAAACATTAAAAAAGAATAAAAACAAAATACAATACAACTCATTAAAACAAAAAACACTGTAAAAATACAATACAACTCATTAAAACAAAAAACACTGTAAACATTACAAATAAATTTGACAGTGCTTATATACCAAATGTTGTTCTAATACATATTTCACATTCCTGGTTATTTCTCATAAATTAACCTCTTTAAACGATTCCTTCCTTATTTATTTACTCGCTGATTTCTATCATTTATCCATTTGTACCAGTTTTCCCCAAACTGTATAATACCTTGAGTCTTCCTTTTCTTTTCATTTTATAGTCAGTTTATCCATTTCAGTGCAATCGTAGATTTTTTTTTTTTGTTTATTAAAGTCTCTGTTGGCATGAGGTCTGCTTTCCAACACTGTGTGAGCGCTAGTCTCACTGCAGAGGTTATATGCAAAATTAAATATTTTATCTCTTTTGTGTACTCTCCTTTTGCGAACAATTCTAAGATGCCAATCTTCCCAATATCATCTCTGTCTTATGGAGACATCATTTCTGCCCCATCCCCCTATGGAAGTAGCCTAATCCTATCTTCAGTTGTTTCTTTGTTAACATTTTCTGTTCTTCCAACGCAACTCTTTGGGGGTAGTCCTCGACTTATGACTGTGATTGAGCCCAGAATTTCTGTTGCTAAGAGAGACACTTGTTAAGGGAATTTTGTGCCATTTTATGACCTTTCTTTCTACAGTTGTTAAGGGAATCACACTGTTGTTAATCGTGGAATCTCACTTAGCTTGTTGAAGGATGCAAAAGGGGATCACATGACCCCAGGACATGCAACCATCATAAATATGAGTCAGTGGCCAAGTATCTGTTGAAGGGGAAAGTCCCATTTTCCCTTCAACAATGAAAGAGACGTTCTCCAAATTTAGTGTGCTGTATGCACAATCCCGGTTGTCCCTTTTATCTATCTGTCAATTGGTTGCTATGTGTCATTCTAAAAGTTACAAATCTGTAGGTTTTATAACCCTATCGACTACTTGGAACAACAATCTATGTATAGATAGAAGATTGACTTTCTATCTCTTTGCTCCAACACTGGAGATTTTTAAGAAGATTGGACAACTATTTGTTTGAAATGGTATAGGGTCTCCTGCTTGAGCAGGGGGTTGGACTAGAGGACCTCCAAGGTCCCTTCCAACTCTGTTGTTTTATTCTGTTATTCTGCTTATCTAAGAGGAGCGGTATGGTGGAGGTGGAGCTCTCACCTCACAAGCAGGAAGCTGTGAGTTCGATCCTAGGTAGAAGCAGATATTTCTCTTGCTGGGCAAAGTGAGAATCTATCTGCTGAAAAAAACTCCTCATTGGCAACAGGAAGGGCATCCGGCCAGTAAACAGTCTGCTAGCTCCGTTCAGATGCCCAAACTCCACCCTGCAAGGGATTATGGGGTCATTAAAAGAAGATGATGATGATTCCGCTTATCTAAAAGACTTATTTTGGGTGTGTTTGCAGATCATGCCTCAGAAGGGTTCGAGGACAGATATTCTCATGATTCCTATCCTCTTTCAGCTCAACCTTCTTGCTTATCTCCCTTTGATCTTCAGAATTTAAGTCGCTCTTTTTACTATTACATACATCCTCGTCTCTTAACTGCAAATAGACTTCAGTTACTTCCCTGTCACTGCATTGTTTGCTAAATAAAGCTTGCCTATTTTTCTTTCATGCAACACTAGCCTCGTGAATACTTCCCCTGCAAAGTTCTGTTTCTAACTTTAGTGTTTCATTCTCTGTTTGTTCTTTCCACTTCTGCTATCCAGTGCTAAGTATATTTTCAATCTTCCAGCATGTTCTTGCACCATCTGCCTTCAGACACTGGAAAGCCCTCAGTCCGGTTCCCTTTTTTTATATATATATCAGAGCAATCAACAGAAACTATGCGAACGCTTGGAAGGCTAGCATTGTTCAATCTTTACTGAAGTAGGGAGCAAGCAATTTTATGTTGGAATGAGTAAATAGCAATCGCGCTTAGACTTATATACCACTTCACAGTGCTTTACAGCCCTCTCTAAGTGGTTTACAGAGTCAGCCTCTTGCCCCCAACAATTTGAGTCCTCATTTTACCCACCTCAGAAGGATGGAAGGCCAAGTCAACCTTTGAGCCTGGTGAGATTCGAACTGCCAAATTGCAGGCAGTGGGAAGGCAGCAGAAGTAGCCTGCAGTACCGCACTCTAACCACCGAGCCTCCAAAGTGGTTGGAAAGAAAAGTACTGTACTCTCTGTGTTTCAATGAACTATCAAGATATTGATTTTCATGGAGAAACTGGCTTCTCTTGAAGTCAGTTTTTTTTTAAAAAAACCCACAAAGAATCTAGAATAGACTGGCAGAGATAGATCTGTCTTAAGCACAACAGTAGAGGAATGGTCTGGCATTTACCCCCCCCCTCTCCAAAAATGTAGCCCCTGTTACCTTTTAAGGATCTAGTTCGGTCTTGAGGCTAAGGCACCAGGGCCAGAAAGCCAGCAACCTTGAGTTCAAGTTCTGCTTTAGCCATGAAATAATTGTCAGAGTGCGCACAGCTTTACTACATGAGATAACCCATGAGCAATAATAGCAAACAGAGGTTTGTAAGAAATAGCGGTTTTTATCTATGAAAGAATATACTATACATACACAAAGTATAGGCAGAGGTCAAACTAGCAGCTAATTACAGCAGGGAAGAACACACAGCAAGAAAGAAATGTCCTAACAGGGCCTCTTCTTATTATACAGGCTCTTAAAGGGATAACAGCCAAAAACCTTGCATCATTACATCAGTGCATCATTGTAGCATCTGGTCGACTACCCTGACATATATAAATAAAACTGAAATTCAACTGCTATCTTTTAATAAGCAACATTAAGGACCCCATTTATTCCTGCTTGAAAGTTTGGAAGTATATGCATGATCAGCATAGCTGTTGACACGAATGTTTACTCAGAAAAGTGTTCCTAAGAACTGCTAGAATTAAGCATAACAGGTCATCAAATTTGGCTTAGTATGTTTATTTATACATTTGTATTATTTTTTTTCCCTGCATTTATTATCTTATCTTATTATTATTATATTATAAGTAACTCAAGGTGGCAAACATATGTAACACTTCTTCAGAACTGAAGAAGCTTCTTGGATGAGATGCACATCATTTTCAGGGAAAAGACTAAAAAAATATCCAAATATCTTTTGAAAAGCAGCTGAAGTCATCCAGCCAGCTGTCATGGCTAAGGCAGGACTAGAACTCACAGTCTCCCAGGTCTAGGCCAGCACCTTAACTACTACACCAAACTGGCTCTGGAACTTCTTGGCAGCTTCTGAAAAGAGGAAAGGATATTGGATAGAAAGCATGTTCCAAGAAATCTATTGCATGAGCCAGAAAAAAAGAACTTTAAAGATATAAAGATTGTATCTGGCAGCTTTTTTTTTTTTTTGGCGTTAGAGCCACATATTTTTCATTTTTGGCCCACTACTGGTGAATAATTCTCCTTTGCCTCTAAAGGAGGATTTCTCCATTCTGAAACATGACGATGAGGTGGAAATTATTGAAAGCAAACTCCAAGTTATTTTTTCCCTTCCCTATTTGAGTTCAGTCACCTCCTTGGAAGTCGGAAATAATATGGAATAGTGTATTTCCCCCCAAATAAGACCAGGCCTTATGTTACTTTTTTGCTCCAAAAGACTGGCTGACGATCTTAACTGGGGCTTATTTTGTGGGTAAGGCTTATATTACGAGCATCCTGAAAAATCATGCTAGGGCTTATTTTCAGGATAGGTCTTATTTTGGGGAAAATGTGGTATAATTTATGGAAAGAGCGATTCTTGTCTTTCTTTGTGCAATTTGCAAGAGACACTTTCCTTCCAATAAACCCCTCTGGAACCCGAGATTGAGGGAAAGATACAGGCCACCCATAAGGGTGAGAAGAGAATTCTTTTTCCAGCAAATCTTATCCTTGTGCCCAACCTTGCTGATATCTCCTACGTATGGTCGCATCTGGGCTCCTCAAGCAATGACTCCCAAATGTCAGGTTTCCAGTTAACACACCCGAAAGAATCAAAACTCTAAGGCAGGCATCTTCCTCAAAGTGTACAGATTTATTAGGCATGTCATATTGACACATTCGGAGGAAACCCGAGTCTGAAGGACCTGAGGTTTTCCCCACTCAAATCAAATCCCAAAGTTCTTTCTCTCAGTCATATGTCCATCACATGGTCCAACCAGGTCACAGCTTCCATCCTGGCTGGCTTTGTTCCATGACTCTCCAACCACCTGGTAGAGTGTCCTTGGCTCCCATGGGAAAGAATGTTGTTTTGGCTACACAACCCCAGCTATCTCTATCTCCCCACTTATGTTCTCACAGCTCCAACTGGCCTGGCTGTGGAAGCCCTGAAGATGCTCTCAAAATGGCTCCTGCATAAAAATGACTATTATTAAGTGTTGTACCTTATGATTCTTGACGAATGTATCTTTTCTTTTATGTACGCTGAGAACATTTGCATCAAGATAAATTCTTTGTGTGTCCAATCACCTGTGGCCAATAAAGAATTCTATTCTATTCTGGATTTCCAGTTTGAGCTTCTTCGGCGACAGACCGAAACTGCGTCTCTGCATGGCTTTGATCCGTGCTTGCCGCTGGAGCGCCCCAAGCCAGCTGGTTCAGGGCTAAGCCATCCTGTAGAGGTGGTGAAGAAGGGGGAGACTGCCTGCAGGGTTGAGGAGAGCCGCATCTCTCCTTCCCAGCTGGCCATTACTCTCTTTCCTGAAGGCGGTTGTAGCGGTGGTCAGAAATGGCCACCACAAAGAATGCGACCGGAAAAGAATGTGCAGGAGGAAGATAAGAAGAGAAAGTCTTGGTTGACTGGGTTAAACAGCAAAAGCAACAAATAAGGTACCCTGGAATTGAAACTATTAAAAAAAAAAATAACATTGTTCCCTAAGAAGATTTTTAAGCTGCGAAGGAGAGAGAAAGGGGAAAAGATTTGGAGTTTTTTTTCTCCTTTTCCTATACTGACAGCTAAGAGACTTAAACAAGAAATTGAAAAAAAAATCCACTTTGACATTAATAGGCATTTAATGCTGAAAATAAAAAGTCAAAGTGATAATAAAAATTTCTGGATAATTAAAAGCTTTTGAAAACAGGAAAGGAGAGAAAAAGAATAAAAGGGTAGGATCTGGAAGGGAGGAGACTGCCTGGAATTAAAAAGAACTTACAGCAAATTCTCAACAAGATTTCCAAAAGATATATCTTAACTGAAACATCGCAACAAAATAGTAAAACCCCAGGAAGAGAAAGTGGAAAAAGAAATAAGAAGAAACAGCTTGGGACTATTTGGAATACTTGGTGATCTCTTGATTCTTGGTTATTGTATTTGAATGACTAAAATCAATCAGGTGGTTGTTTAAAACTGTTTAAAATGGCTCCACTTTTAGAAGAACTGAAAATGGAACTTAAAAAGTACAAAGAAGATGCACAAGAAGGGAGAGGTTCTTTTGGCTTCGTATTTCAGTTCTTAGAAATGGAGATTTGGAACTATGAGAAACAACAAGAAATGCCTGCAGAACAAGAAGATTGCGACAAAGAAGAAGCCATCTTTAATGAACAAGTAATCTTAGGTGGGGGAAAAAAGGAAAGGGGGGCAGAAGAGAATGGAAAGTTTAAGATTGGGAAAAACAACCCCCAAAAAAAGAATAGAGTGAAAAATAAGTATAAAATCAGAAAGCAACAGAAGAGGGAAATGCAGAAGAGAGAGTTAGAAGTAGAGAGACAAGGGGGTAAAAAGGGGAGGGAGAAGATGAGAGGGAAGAAAGGAAGGAAAAGAAGTTATAAAGGACAGAAACAAAATATAGAGAAACAGGGCCTATTTAGAGATAATTGGGTGAAAATCTAATGGAAAAAGGGATTCTGCAAAGGTACATAAGATAGCATTGTTATATTAGAAATAGAAATAATTTCAGAAAATATGAAAAAATGTATGATTAAAATGTTTGATAAAATAGCTATTGTAACTCAGTGGAATGCTTGTCAATAAATAAATGTATCAAAATGAATATTTAATTATTTACAAAACATATGTGAAGAGAAATAAGGGTAAAATTAATTATGGAGATTATATGTGTCTTTAAGGAAGTATGATATTTAATTGAAAAGAAATGTTAAAAATGTTAAGATTTTAATGGTTATTAATGATAGAACTGAATTGGAATGGAACGAGGGTTTATAATTACATATATTTATAATCCTTCTTTTTAAAAGCATATAGTGTGTATTATAAGAATGTACCAAGCAGAATTCAATTGGAAATTATGTATTATGTATTATATTGAAGGTCATAACCTTAAGGTATATATTGAAGTTTAAATAAGAGTTGAATGGATACAATTAAAAGATATAAAGGTGTCATACTCCAATTAGTAACTACAGGAGAAATTTTTTTTTAATGAGAAAAGATAATATGAAATTGAAACAGAACAGACAAAAGTATAAATATAATGATTTGAATTGAGATGAGATAATCAAAATTGAGAAAATTAAAAGAGGGGAAAAACTATATAGAAAATGTAGAATAGTATAAGACATGGAATGGAACACAAAAATGAGCATGAAATTGAGTTTGTGTGTGTATAAAGGAGTTCAACCCGGGACCATGCTATTTTCAAAAAAGATGTTTTACTTGTATTTTGTATGTGTGAAAACCCAAATAAAACTTTATTTTTTTTAAAAAAGAATTCTATTCTATTCTATTCTATTCTATTCTATTCTATTCTATTCTATTCTATTCTATTCTATTCTATTCTATTCTTGTTCTTGTTCTTGTTCTTGTTCTTGTTCCTGTTTCTATTCTATTTCTGTTTCTATTCTATTCTATTCTATTCTATCCTATCCTATCCTATCCTATCCTATCCTATCCTATCCCATCCCATTCCATTCCATTCCATTCTCTCCTCTCCTCCCCTCCCCTATTCTATTCTATTCTATTCTATTCTATTCTATTCTATTCTATTCTGTTCTGTTCTGTTCTGTTCTGTTCTATTGGGGCTGGCACCAGAAAGGAAGAGTAGAAGCAGAAGGAAAGGATACTCCATCAATAACTGAAGAGTATAACTGACTCGCCCTTCTTCACTCAGCCTAATCAAAAGTCACGAATCAGCAGAACTGATCCATCGCAGGGCTCCAAATAGCTGCAGAGATATGAGGTGGCTGAATGAGGGCAGCTGTTAGCTGGGCGTTCACTCCCTGTCTTTCCAGCCCAAGAACAGGAAGGATCAAATGACAACCTTCTGGGCTATTCTGGGCTCCTGGAAAATGGATCCCCTCATCCTTCCAAGCTCCCTTGTCATTATCTCAAGTTTTCCTTTCCCTCAGCCAAAGAACACCCCCGCCCCTCCACCTGCAGGGTGTGCGTGTGAGGGGGATAGGGAGGCAACCCAAAACCTCATGGGAATGTTCCATGTTTCCTTTTCTCATTAGCATCGACCCTGGGTGCTGTATCAAGTCACACCCCCATCCCCACTCCCACCCCAGGAAACAGATAGGCCTGGCCCGTCTCCAAAAGAGTAGGCTGGACTTCAGAAGGACAGTGGAAAAAAGGGACTGGATATATGCATTTGCTGCTACAGAGAGGAAAGTTGCCAAGGACACAGAGCCGAGAGTGTGAATATTATCTTGTCATCGCTCACTTAAAATAAGAATGTTGGACTCATCCCAGGGCGAGCTTTGCACAAACAGCTGAACTTTTCAACCCTTCGTTGCCATCCCGGCTATTTGTTAGGGGAGGCAGTGCCAGGTGCAAGCTCCACATTACATTGGGTGCTGCATTCTCCATCGTGCTCTTCATTTCCCCTCGCAAAGCAGCCTACTGGATGGGCACCAGTTAACAGTGAAGGTGGAAGAGAGAAGAAGAAGAAGAAGAAGGAGGAGGAGGAGGAGGAGGAGGAGGAGGAGGAGGAGGAGGAGGAGGAGGAGGAGGAGGAGGACACCCTAGCTTGTTCTCCTGACCATCGCATTCTCCTAAAGTTCTGTCCTCCAACTCAGAATAACAGAGTTGGAAGGGACTTTGGAGGTCTTCTAGTCTAACCCCTGCTCAGGCAAGAAGCCCTACCCCATTCCAGACAAATGGTTGTCCAATCTCTTCTTTAAAAAGTTCCACTGTTGGAGAAGTTACAACTTCTGAAGGCAAGCAGTTCCACTGAATAATTCAGAGGTGGTATTCAGCAGATTCGGACCGGTTCTGGAGAACTGGTAGGGAAAAATTTTAGTAGTTTGGAGAATGGGCAAATCCCACCTCTGACTGGCCCCGCCAACCCCATCTATACTCTGCCTCCCGAGTCCCAGCTGATTGGCTGGGTCTTCTTTGGTTGCCCTGCACAGAAGAACGGAGCTGGAAAGCAGGTTAGTGGGGTGGAGAGGGAATGGAGATTTTGCAGTATCCTTCCCCTGCCATGCCCACCAAGCCACGCCCACCAAGCCACGTCCACAGAACCAGTAGTAAAAAAAAAATTGAATCCCACCACTGGATTAATTGTTCTATCAGGAAATTTCTCCTTAGTTCTAGGTTGCTTCTCTCCTTGATTAGTTTCCATCCGTTGCTTCTTATCCTGCCTTCAGGTGCTTTGGAGAATAGGTTGACTCCATCCTTTTTTGTGGCAGCTCATTATATGCAACAGAATACAGGTAGTTCTTGACTTAGAACAGTTTGTTTAGTGACCGTTCAAAGCTACAAGGGCACTAAAAAAAAGTGAGTTATGGCTGTTTTCCACACTTATGACTGTTGCAGCATCCCCAAGGGCACATGATCAAAATCCAGGTGCTTGGCCACTGGCTTGCACTTATGATGGTTACAATGTCTCAGAGTCATGTGACCACTTTTGGCGACCTTCTGACAAGCAAAGTCATGAGCCGTGGTGGTGCAGTGGTTAGAGTGCGGTACTGCAGCTACTTCTGCTGACTGCTGGCTGCCTGCAATTTGGCGGTTCGATTCTCACCAGGCTCCAGGTTGACTCAGCCTTCCGTCCTTCCGAGGTGGGTAAAATGAGGACCCCAAATTGTTGTGGGGCAACAGGCTGACTCTGTAAAGCGCTTAGAGAGGGCTGTAAAAGCACCGTGAATCGGTATATAAGTCTAAGCGCTGTTGTAAGTGCTAGTGCTAAAGTCCCTAGGTAAAACAGATTCACTTAACAGCTGTGTTACTAACATAGCAACTGCGAGGATTCACTTAATAAATGTGACAAGAAAGGTCATAAAATGGGGCAAAACTCACGTAACAACTTACCAACAGAAACTTTGGGCTCAATTGTGGCTGTAAGTTGAGGACTACATATAATGGCCAGACTGTTGGACAGGCAGGACAAAAAATGAAGGGGACAAAGCTATATATGTATTTATTTATTCATTTTGATTTGTCAATCGCTTACAATATAATAGGTATAAGTATAAACATGAGTAAGAATACAGGGAATAGATATGAATAAATGGGGACAATAGGACAGGGACGGTAGGCATGATTGTGCACTTATGCACGATATATAAAAGGGGAACACTCTCAATCAATCAATTCATTTCATTGGCCAAGTTGATTGGACACACAAGGAATTTGTCTTTGGTGCATATGCTCTTGGTGTACGTAAAAGCAAAGATACATTCATCAAGAGCAGTGGTGGGATTCCAATTTTTTTACTACCGGTTCTGTGGGCGTGGCTTGGTGGGCGTGGCAGGGGAAAGTTACTGTAAAATCTCCAGTCAGAGGTGGGATTTTCCGGTTCTCCGAACTACTCAAAATTTCTGCTACCGGTTCTCCAGAACTGGTCAGAACCTGCTGAATACCACCTCTGGTCAAGAGTCAAGAATTATAAGGTACAACACTTAATAATAGTCATAGGGTACAAAAAGCAATCAAATCATACTACGAAACAGTCAATATAAATTGTCAGGATACAAGCGACAAAGTTACAGTCATACAGTCACAAGTGGGAGGGGATGGGTGATAGGAACAATGAGAAGATTAATACTGATAGTAGTGCAGACTTTGTAAATAGTTGAACAGTGTTGAGGGAATTATTTGTTTAGCAGAGTGATGGCATTCAGGGAAAAAACTGTCCTTGTGTCTAGTTGTTTTGGTGTGCAGGGCTCTATAGAGTCGTTTTGAGGGTAGGAGTTGAAACAGTTTATGTCCAGGATGTGGAGGATGTGTAAATATTTTCACAGCACTGTTTTTGACTCTTGCAGTATATAGGTCCTCAATGGAAGGCAGGTGGATAGCAATTGTTTTTTCTGCAGTCCTAATTATCCTCTGAAGCCTGTGTCTGTCTTGTTGGGCTGCAGAACCAAACCAGACAGTTATAGAGGTGCAGATGACAGACTCAATAATTCCTCTGTTGAACTGTATCAGGAGCTCCTTGGGCAGTTTGAGGTTCTATGAAGGGTGCTAGCATAACTTTCTTCCTTTTTTGAATGTTGGATGTTCCTGGTCACCAAAACACCTTCCGTAGATTCTTCTTTAAGAGATTCATATTTAGTGAAGACACTTATTCATGGGTGATGATGTCCCCATCTCTGTTAAATTTCAGACAAGGTGATTACACAAACCCACCTGCACCCTTGAGCCATGTCAGTGCTACTAAGTCAATGCAGAAGGTGGTACATATGTTATCTAAACTTTCAATGTACCCCTAATTTATATTGAAACAAGTATCTTCTCAGTCATTCCGTAATAACATTGTCCATACTATGTGTGAGATGTACCCAGAAGAGAGAAATCTTAAAGCAAGAGCAAATGTATTGATTGTAAGAGAGGGTATGCAATACTTATTTATTCATTTATTTTTAATGATTGGAAGTGATTCTTGGACTTTGAAAAGTGTGCTACAGGCTAATTCCAAAAACAGACATATGGGGCTAAGACAAAAAGACAGACTATGATAATGTCAGGCACAAGCAACCAGAGTCACTCATGAATAGCTAAAGTCAGTAACTTTATTGTCTACTAGCTATGTTGCAAGAGTCTCACCAGATTGCTTGCCTTGTTCTGGGAATGACCAGATAAGATGGATTGTGGGGGACATTAATCTTATGTCGCATGCAGCTATGCAATGGTTTCGAGCTAGGCCCTCACTTGACTCTTCCTCCCAGTCTAACTGGCAATTTCTGAACCTATACGAAAAGAATAACATTTGCATTCATTTAGAATAGGTGTATACTTCATACTGCTTATAACAGGGGTTCTTCATGTATGTCATTAAGTTCCTCCCTTTGGTTACATTAAACACAATACTTCAATACTAATTTTTAGATAAATTCTAGGCCACCTCCAACATTTGAAGAGGACTTCAAGTTTTTACCCCCTATAATACATGGGTTAATTAAATGGAAATTTTAATACTTGTGGACCTAATGCATTTAGAGAGCATTAGGCTGCAGGAAAGCTGCTTTATACCTTCTCTCATTTTTGTCTTGGATTATGACCACATCTTGTATGGTTGCCAACAGCTCTAAAGTCAAATGAAGTTGAAAAAATATGGCTCTTTCCATAAATAATTTTAACCATGCCATAAAGCAATTATCGCATCACAGTTTAGTTAAGGTTGTTAAAATGTTGATAATATGATATTAAATAAGTTTCCTTTGCCAACATTTAATCTTAGAAATACTATCTTGTTAGGAACAAGAT
>NW_020769425.1:1394824-1415620 GCF_900518735.1 Pseudonaja textilis | reverse complement strand
TAGATAGATAGATAGATAGATAGATAGATAGATAGATAGATAGATAGTAGAAGGTAGATAGATAGATAGATAGATAGATAGATAGATAGATAGATAGATAGATAGATGATAGATAGATGGATAGATAGATGATAGATAGATGGATAGATAGATAGATAGATAGATAGATAGATAGATAGATAGATAGATAGATAGATAGACAGATATAGAGATATAGAGATATATTGATATAGATATAGATGATAGATATTGAATATAGATATTGATGATGTAGATATAGATATAAATATAGAGTTGATATATAGATATAGATATGCCATGGTGGCACAGTGGTTAGAGTGCAATATTACTGCTGACTGCCGTTTGACTGTAATTTGGCAGTTCGAATCTCACCAGGCTCAAGGTTGACTCAGTCTTCCATCTTTCCGATGTGGGTAAAATGAGGACCCAGATTGTTGGAGGCAATATGCTGACTCTGTAAACCACTTAGAGAGGGCTGTAAAGCACTATAAAGCAGTATATAAGTCTAAGTGCTAGTGCTATAAGCAAGCAAACAGACAAACGGAGCATGTAGCCACTGAAAATTTTCAATGCTGAAGTAAATGGGAACTATATAACTCTATATATGTGTGAATGCCTATTGTGCTCACACACATGCACATACAAGCCCATGCACACCAGTAGTGGGATTCAAATTTCTTTTACTACCGGTTCTGTGGATGTGGCTTGGTGGGAGTGGCATGGGAAGGATACTGTAAAATCTCCAGTCAGAGTTGGGATTTGCCGGTTCTCCGAACTACTGAAAATTTCCGCTACTGGCTCTCCAGAACTGGTCAGAACCTGTTGAATACCACCTCTGGTGCACACATACACACAAACTTATTTTTTTTTAATTCCTTGGAAATTACCTCAGAGCTCAACGCGACGATAAAATGCATCCAGGCCAAAAGTGTAATAAGACTCCAATTTTCAAGATCACATTAGTACAATAATGAATGTCACACAGTTGTTTCCTAATTTGCCTAATCAAATAAAATCAGGCCAACCATTACATTATCCAAGCCCATCCTCCCCGTTCTAACAAGATAACGGAAAGCCGTTCAGAGCTGTAATTCTGCTAATTTTCCTTATGCAGTTAAGTTGGCCAAAGTATTCTCTCTCTCTTTTTTTAAATCAGAGAGGCGTCATGCTTGTATTAACAGGAAGCATATCCCAAATTCTCTGCTCAAGAGCCCAATGCCTGAAATGTGTTTGCTATTTTCATATGCCAATGTGGCTGGGAATCTCCAGGCTAAGGTAGAACTTGTGATTTCTCAAAATAAAATAGCAGTAGCATTTGGACTTATATTCTGCTTCACAGTGCTTTACAGCCCTCCCTAAGCAGTTTACAGAGCCAGCCTGTTGCCCCCCAACAATCTGGCTCCTCATTTTACCTACTTTGGAAGGATGGAAAGCTGAGTCAACCTTGAGCCTGGTGAAATTTGAACACTCTAACCACTGCACCACCGTGGCTTATAGTCATAAATCTGTGAGTCCCCATAGAGGGAGCAATACAACAAGATATGAGCTATACATAGGTATTTCTTGACTTGCAACAGTGACCGTTCAACATTACAAGGGCACTGAAAATTGTGACTTATGACCGTTTTTCACAGTTACGACCTTTGCACCATCCCCATGATCATGTGATCTAAATTCAGTTGATTGGCAATGGGTTCATATTGATGACTGTTGCTGTGTCCTAATGTCATGCGATCCCCTTTTGCAACATTCTGCTAAGCAAGACCAATGGACGCTGAATTCCTTCTTCAAGGCTCTTCTCCGTAATGAATGATACCTCCTGAATGATACCGGATATTTTCACTGCCAACTTCAGGAGTTGATTAAGAAAGAAGAGCATCTGATGATCCAGTCCCTTCATTCTACAATTTTCCAGTTGCCCGTTTGTGAGACATCACTGTAGCTTTCACAGCTGGTACCCTAAGCTTAAATAGCAACTGTTGGTGACTTCTCAACCTGTTGTTCCGTTTCTTTGGAAAAAAGTTAATCTTCCGCCTGCTGGCGTGCAGTCCAGCTTGTTATGTATTTCTGTGGTCTTGGCTTTGCTAGATAAAAATGGGAAAAAGATCTAGAGTGAAATCACAGATCATCTCCACGTGCAGCAGTTTTCACGTTCAGTTCTCTCAGCAGCATTTTCCGTCTCTCTCCTATGTGGGTGTCACTGGACCCAACTCTCTCCCACCGCTATTAATCACCTGCGTGAAGCAGGTGGTCAGTTATTAGAGTAGGATGGAATGGCATATATACACCAACAATAAATATAATCTTTCTGCCTTTAGGTCCGACAAGCGATGCTGCTCAGATTCACACCTAATGTTTAGAGGTGGGTTAACTCTGGATGCAGAGGAACAGGTTGTGACTCAACCCCAGCATGACCAAGTCACTGTGGGGTTTGGGGCCACCTGGATCTGGAGATTTTCCATTTCTGGCTGAAGATGAAGCTGGAACTCTTCCAAGAATGAATTGGTGTGCAATCTGGTCCTTCTAGGTTCATGGTTCCTCCTCAAGACACATGTGGTGGTACCTATGGCTAGGAGGGTCTTCAAATATATTCATCCTTTGCAGTGGTGGGATTCAAAAATGTTTACTACCGATTCTGTGGGCATGGCTTGGTGGGAGTAGGGTGGCTTGGTGGGTGTGGCTTTGTGGGCATGGCAGAGGAAGGATACTGCAAAATGCCCATTCCCTCCCTACCCCACTAACCTGCTTTCCAGCTCTGTTCTCCTGGGCAGGGAAACAAAAGAAGACCCAGCCAATCAGCTGGGACTTGGGAGGCAGAGAATAGATGGGGGTGGGGCCAGTCAGAGGTGATATTTGCTGGTTCTCCAAACTACTCAAAATTTCCGCTATCGCTTCTCCAGAACTGGTCAGAACCTGCTGAATACCACCTCTGATCCTGTGCACCCATTCCTGGATCAGGAAGACCTGGTCATGGCAATTCATGGTCTCTAACTGGCAAAGTGGAAATCTGGAAATTTCAACTGGTCCACAATGTAGCAGTAAACAGAGTTAGAGGCACATCAAGATTTGCACGTGTGACATCTACTTAACAAGTTGCTAGTAACCTTCTGGGTACAATTTTAAAAGCTGGTTATCATCTTTAAAGCTCTGCAGGGCACAGATTACCCAAAGAACCATTATTATCTCCAGTACTTTCAGCTTGTCCTACCAACACCAGCAGGCTAGACAAACCCCAGGTCTCCACTCTGAAATATTATCTGTGGGGCTATGGGAGTCAGAAAGTACCCTTTCTCTGTTTTGCCACATGCCTTTTTGAAGAGTCTTCCACCTGAGATGCCAGTGGTCCTCAAATTTATTGACCTTCTGGAAGATTGTGAAGACTCCTCAGGCATTCAGCCTTTCTCAACCCTGACAGTTTTATGATGGATGGCTAGAGAATTCCGGAGGTAGAAGTCCACCCATCTTAAAGTTCTCAGGGTTAAGAAACACAGCATCAGACACAAAGGAAATGTGTGATAAATAAACAAAGTATGATAAAAAATAATAGAATATCAGAGTTGGAAGTCTTCTAGTCCAACCAAGAGACCCTGTACCATTTCAGACAAATGACTGTCCAATCTCTTCTTAAAAACTTCCAGTGTTTGAGCACCCACAACTTCTGGAGACAAGTTGTTCCACTGATTAATTGTTCTGTTAGGGAATTTCTCCTTAGTTCTAGGTTGCTTCTCTCCTGGATTAGTTTCCATCCATTGCTTCTTGTCCTGCCCTCAGGTGCTTTGGAGAATAGCTTGACTCCCTCTTCTTTGGGGCAGCCCCTGAGATATTGGAACACTGCTATCATGTCACCCCTAGTCCTTCTTTTCATTGAACTAGACATATCCAGTTCCTGCAACCGTTCTTCATATGTTTTATCCTCCAGTTCCCTAATCATCTTTGTTGCTGTTCTCTGCATTCTTTCTAGAATCTCAACATCTTATTTATTTATTTTTATTTTTATATTTATTATTATTTATATTTGTATTTTCATATTTATATAAACATTATTTTTATAAATCATGAATTATTTATATGTATTTGAAATACTTATAATATTTCAAACTGCTTCTACGGTAGAGACAACACAAATCACAGCCAGTTTGTTTCTACACTTCTGTGCTTGTGCTCCAGTTCATGTGACCTGCAGAGTTGAATACTCAAGTGAAAGACTTAAATATCACTAGAGTCCAGACAGGAAAAGTTAAAATAAGCAATAAGTTTATGCATGTTTGCTTGAATTACGGTGCAGTCAATTAACTCAACATCTGCTTCTGAATAATATACTAATCACAAGGACTGAATTTCCACAACACACTGGGCTAGAGTGCAGTCGGATAATTTGTGGCTCAAGTGGCTCACTTCCCAGTCTGGGGCTGATCAAGTTTATTACTGTCTGGGTGTGTGGTATGCAGGCTCCTTAGCTGAAACTGTACTGAGGGTGATAAACGCAACTCAAGAGATCATTGGTTGCCCTCTGCCCTCCTTGGAAGACTAAGCCAGGCCCCGCTGCCAAAGCAGAATCAAGGCCATCATAGAAGACCCCTCACACCCTGGCAATTATCTTTTTGACCTGCTGCTGTCTGGATGGCGCTTTAGGTCAATAAAATCCTACACCACTAGACTAACAAATAGTTTCTTTCCCTGGGCCATCCAAACTGCAAATAAATACCAAGTCAGTACCTTATTAAGATGTGAAAAGATGTGAAATCACAATACCTCATTCAGATGTATAACAACATATTACAGTACAATCCATCTCTTGTGTATTACACTCGGCAAAGCGTCACAGTCAGTGCTGGATGTATATTTTGTGTATATTCATAGATATTGTACTCTCTAATTGCAAATGGAGACGCGGGTACTCTATTTTTCTTATCTTCCTCTTTAAGTGCTCTGGTTTTATTGTATTGCGAACAGTTGCTGGGGTGCATCCACAGTTTTGTCGTACTTGTACAATGACAATAAAGTTCTTCTTATCTTCTTATTTGCTTCCTTTTTAGGTTTGATGGGCAAAGAAAGAAAAATATATTTACATAGAAATATATGGGAACAGTGGTGAAACTCTTATATACCCACAGATAAAGACATACGCTGATTCCCATAATAGAAAAATGGATGGTGAAAATGATGGAGTTGACAGTGATGGCAAAATTAAAGAGTATGTATCTAGTTTTGTTTTCCTTTGAAAACCACTTCTGAATTTACTTCTCAGAACTGGAAAAAAAGGAAACTCTAATTTTAGGTTTGGACAATTAGAGTGAATTTATCATTAAAGAAATGGCTTGAAATACTTAAAAATGAAAAGCAAAAGTCTGAGGTTACAATTCTTTTTTTTTTTTCAATTCTTCTTCCAACTGAAAAAAGTTGGAAGTCACCCCTTTTTTTCTTTCTCTTTTCTTTCTGCTTCCACTTTAACTTCTAAATATGCGCCTAAAAATGGGAAGGGCAAAGTCTGGCTGGGCAGAGCAGGAGACAGGTAGAACAAGAGAGAGAGAATTCAGAGGAAGACCCAGGCCTACCCCCTCTTCATCCTAGGGCATGCAGGGAGGAATGGAGAAGAGAGCAATGTGGGTTGCATGGTTTATGGGGGAGGAATGGGCCCTGATTCCCTTCATTAGCTGCAGCTGGGAATACAGTATATAAAAAAGGCAAACTGCATGCAGCAAACTGTTGGGAGCAACTGTTTATCTTGTATTATCCTGGCTTACCTGTGTTCCTGGAATCTTCCCAACTGTGTGAGTTTTGCCGTGTCTTCAGGCCTGAAATTCCTTCTTCTGCCTGTCAAACTAATTACTTCAGTTTGGTTTGTTTGGATTTTAAGTTACAGTTTGTGTGTATCTTGTTTGGACTGATTTTTCTGCAGTCAAAGGCTGTTCCTGGGAGAGTTTTTCTCCAGCCAAAGGTAAGCTGGACAGTGGGGGCAAAGTTGTAGATAATAAAGGGACTTATTGCTTATTTGACTGTGTTGCCTTTGTGCCATGCCCTGGGTCATCACAGATTACTTGTTTACTTGCCCAGTAACTGAAGTCTAATAAAAAAGTTATCTTAGCTGAATTTCAGTAGTTCAAAGATCTTTCTATGGCCTTTGCTAAGCATCAATCCAGTGTGTCATTTTGACTGTTGCCTTTTTAAAGCAAAAGATCCAAATAATAGCTTTCAAAGATTGCACATTGAGGCCACATATCCAAATTCAAGTGATTAGATCACCCCAACTCTTTATTTAGCCTTTGCCAAGGAACTTCCAACACTGTGAAGTAATTATTTCAGAACAAAACTGATATTTTTGTTTTACTGTATTCCCTAACATCACTGAGCAGATGTAGATTCAAAAATATGCCACAATCTCAACTAAGCCTACAGAAAACAGATTTGCAAAATAAAAAACTAATTCATCAAGTCCAATAATTTACTTGTTGGAAATTGCACATGGGATATTAAAGAGAAACTCATCCGCAAATGTGCTGATGTTTATCAGCCAATGGACTTTATATTGAATTATTTTTGATACATACAGTACCTTCCTACCCTTGACAATATCATTTTTCATGGTCCATTTTGCCACTTGATGTCACTTGATCATTATGGCTGTCAAATTCCAAGCCTGAACCTTCTTTTATCTTTGAAATGAATGGAATATAAACCTAGATTCCTCCCTGATCGTGAAACCAGCATTGAAATCTGCTGTTGGGTGAGAGAAGGATGTCTACGGATATTCTCAGTCATTCAGGTCATGGTTATCCCAAAGGTACTGATACTGAAGCATTGCAATGAATGGAAATTGTGTTGTAAAATGAGGAAAACTGTTTAATAAAAATTTATTTGTAAAAGAAAAAGAAGAAAGGGGGTCATCCTCTTCTCCAAAGCACCGAAGGCAGAACAATTAGCAACAGATGGAAACTAATCAAAGAAAGAAGCAACCAAGAACTAAAGAGAAATTTCTTGGCAGTTACAACAATTAATCAGCAGAACAAATCACCTCCAGAAGTTGTGAAGGTTTTTAAGAAGACATTGGACTACCATCTTTCTGAAAGGGTATAGATTTTCCTGCTTGAGCAAGTGGTTGCATTAGAAGACCTCCAAAATCCCTTCCAACTCTGTTATTCTGTTATTTTGATAAGTGAGAACCCTGGATTGACGACTTTAGTATTTAGTATTTATTTGATTTGTCAATCGCTTACAAGTTACAGGTATAAATAATATAGTTTTGAATACATGAGATAGATACCTATAAGAAAAATAAAAAGAAACAATAGGACAGGGACGGTAGGCACGATTGGTGTGCTTATGCACGTCCCCTACAAGCCTCTTAGGAAAGGGGTGAGGTCAATAGTAGACAGTCTAAGGTTACAGTTTTGGGGGTTTGGGGAAGAAACCACAGAGTCCGGTAGAGTATTACAAACATTGACTACTCTGTTGCTGAAGTCGTATTTCCTGCAGTCAAGTTTGGTGTGGTTAACCTTGAGTTTGTATCTATCGTGCGCTCCTGTATTGTTATGATTGAATCTGAAGTATTCATTGACTGGTAAGACATTGCAATGTATGATTTTATATACTATACTTAGATCGGACCGAAGGCGGCGCAGTTCTAGTTTTCTAGGTCTAGAGTTTCAAGTCTTGTGGCATATTCTGCAATGAGTAGAGGAGTGGAGAACTCTTCTTGTGAAATATTTCTGGACTTTTTCAATTATGTTAATATCAGATACATGATATGGGTTCCAGACTGATGAGCTGTATTGAAGTATAGGTCTAGCAAATGTTTTGTATGCTCTAGTTAGTAGTGTGATATTACCAGAGAAGAAGCTATGTAATAAGTTAATAGGTTAAACTAATAGATTAGATGAACAACTCTTAATACCTTTTTGGCTATGTAGTTACAATGGGCTCTAGCACTTAGATCATTAGAGATGAGTACTCCAAGGTCCTTGACAAAGTTGGGATCCTCAACAAGGTCTTGATAATTTAGCTTGTATTTTATTTTATTTTCTGTTTTGTTTTTTTGTTTTTTGCCAATATGTAAGACAGAACATTTATTTGTTGAGATTTGAAGTTGCTATTTGATTGACCATTCTGATATATAGTCAAGGTCTTTTTGGAGGGTAATAGTATTGTCTGTGGTGTTGAATAGCTTTATCAGCAAAGAGAACACAGTTGCTCTTAATATAATCACAGAGGTCATTTATCTAGAGTATGAAGAGCTAGAACACTGCCTTGGGGGACACCACTGTTGACAGGTACAGAATTTGATAGGATGCTCCCAATTTTGACCATTTGTTGTCTGTTTGACGGGAATGCTTCTATCTAGTTATGTAGGTGTCCAGAGATACCATAAGATTTTAGTTTTAGTAGTAGTTTGTCATGTACCACTGAATCAAAGGCTTTACAGAAGTCTATGTAGATTGTGTCTATTGCTTTGCCCTGATCGAATTGTGTAGTCCATATGTTTTTGCAGTGTAAGACTTGCAGATTACAGGATAGTTTTTTTCTGAAACCAAATTGTTTATTAGAGAGTAGGTTATTTGTCTCTAAGTGGAGGATAATGGATTGGTTAATAATTGATTCCATGACTTTAAAAGTGACGCAGCATAAGGAGATTGGTCTGCAATTTTAAACTCAGCTGGGGTCTCCCTTTTTGAAGATGGGGATGACTGTGGCTTCTGACCATAGGTTAGGCAAGGAGCTGGTCCTGAAAGATTTTTCAAAGATTATGCCTAGAAGTTCGGCTATGGCAGTGGATAGCTTTTTAAAGAAGTTGGCACATATTCCATCCGGTCCAATAGATAGAGATGGTTTTAGATTGCTTAGAGCTTTTTCAACATTGTCTTCTGTAAAATCGATATTATTAGATTATTGTAGTTGCCTGTGGTTTGACTAGGAAGTATTGGGCTTGATCCATTGCTGTTTACAAATACTGAGCCAAAGAATGTGTTAGAGGTTGGCTTTGATGGTGTTGTCATTGCAGTCTTTGCCATTAGGTCCTTTCAGGGGTGGGATGGACCTTGAGTATTTTAGTTTGTTGTTTACAAAATTGTAGAAAGCACGGGTGGAATTTGTGCATAGAAGGTTTTCCTCTTGTTTAATGTGATAATTAGTGCATTCAGTTTTTATCTGGTGGCATAGATTTTTGTATCGGCTTTTGAAGTTGGCAATGTCACCAGATTCGTTTTTTCACCAAAGTGATTTCTTTTGGGATTGAAGCTTCCTTATTGTTATGGGTAATCTGTTTTTCCTGGTTTGGGGAGTTGTTATTGGTACATTTTGTTTGATGGCTCTTTTGATTTCTAGTAAGAATATGTTGTAATGGTCTTCAACAGTATTGCATCCAGTGAATAGAAATTGCCAATCAAGGGAAGAGAGATCATTGATTATAAGATCACAGTTGCCTTTTTTGAAGTTATAATTGAGGTTTTTGTCATTGTGATTATTTTTGTGTGGACGTATGTTGAGACAAAAGTCAATCATGTTGTGGTCACTGTTGGAAAAGGGTTCTTTAATTTGTATTCCGTAAATTGAATTCAAACTATTGAAGAAGATGAGATTGAGGCAGTTATTAAGCCTAGTATTGTTGGTTACTAGTTGTTCCAGTCCCAGATTTGTTACAGCATTGTAGAAGGTTTGTTGCATGTATGGGTTCAGTTGTACATTCATTTAGGGTCCAGTTAATATGAGGTAGATTGAAGTCACAAAGAAAGATAAAAGCGTGTGGGCAGGATGTTGCCTATGTTAGTAGTACATTTAGCTTGTTTACATGTTCAATGTCATAATCAGGGGCTCTGTAATATAGTAAGAACTGAAATGTGATATTTAAGGTCAGTTCACAGATAATGGTCTCAGGAAGAGCAAGCTCTTGGGTAACTTGGATGTTTTTTAGATGTAAGGACTTTTTATAGAAGATAGCAACACCACCTCCTCTACGGATTGCACGATTGGATCGGTAGACATGATAGTCTCCTACTGAGGTAATGGAGTCAGGGAGAGATGCGTTGAGCCATGTTTCACATACAAATATGGTGTCGAATTTAGCCATATTTAGTAAGAGGAGAAATTCAGGTATTTTATTTACAAGGCTTTGACAAGGCTGAACACAATTTAAGTGGTTCTGGAGATCATATGTGTTCTACAGAGATCAAACACCGAAAGTATCTCATATTCACCTGTTACTTAATTATTTGAATGCATTGGGTCCACCAAATTTGCAGATAGAATCATGATTCCCCACGCCCCCGCCAAAAAAAGAAAAAAAATCTCCATGGAAGGAAATATTATCTAACTCTCCCTTACCACCAAGAGGAATAAAACTCCTGGGGAAAAAAATGCCCCCAAATTTCCTTCTGGATATCTTCCATTGAATGAATATGTGTGGAAAACTGGGGATGTTGAAAACTGTCAGCAAAATGATGGGTCGAAAGACAGTACGTGCAAATTTTCCTTGACCATCTTATTACTAAGAATGCTATACTGCCACTCAAAGAAAATTTTTGAAAGCAATGATACATTTCTTTTTACCACATTTAAAATCTGGTAGAGAGTAATCCTCTTTTTCATTCTACCTTTTCTCTGACTGCTTAAGGCAAGTACCTTAAAGTCTCTCCTAATTTTATTTCCATAAGAAAAGAGCATGAATTTTCAGCCTCTGCTAGTCTTGTGTCCATTGAACTGAGCATGAATGGAGATTTGTATGAGAAGACACAGGGCCTTTCAATGAAATTGTAGTTTTAAGTCACAATTCATTTTACTTGATGTTCCTCACAGCTGCCATGAAGCCCAATGGAAAAGTAATTTACTGCAGACTTTTTAAACATATTAATGTACAAGCAGCATGAACGATCCTGCTGTCTTTGTGAGGCTTTAAGTAGCCTAGCAATGATGGTATCAAATATTAATTAGCTAATTTATTTACAGCCGCTTGTATCTTGCTTTATTATGTCCAGTTTGAGTGCTCTCAAAGCAGCATGAGAGAATGCATTCTCTGCAACACATTTGTCTTTCCCTCATTATTGACTTTTGAAGTCTCCTATTCTGGAATTCTTGAAAAGACACTTTTGGGGCCCATAACGTCCTTTGGTTCCAAACCATAATCGGAAGTTAGACCAAACCAGGGACCTTTTATCCCATCTGAAATAGATTCAGGACAATTGAGCATCAACGGAATTCCAAGGAGAAAAATCTGAAAAAATAATGTTCTTTACATTGCGATAGATAAACTGAAGAGCAAAATTTCTCTGTCAACTTACGCACAAGATCAGGCCTTTGAATTCGTCATGCCAGCAAACAGTTCCCTTTCTCCTTCATTTTTTTTTTTTGGGGGGGGGGGTGGGTCAACAACACCCTAACAGTCAAAGATAAGAATGGGACAGGATGTGTGCACACAAGGAAATGTGAATTGGTTTAAGGTTTTAAAGCTTTGTGTAGCATTCTATGCTGGACAAATCCAACTATTTGCATTGATTCATTACAGTCAATGGACCTCTTAAACATTAAAAGGGCCTGCACCTGCATTTTTAGGCTGCTTTAATACATCTTTCCCTTCATCTTTTAATTTTAGTTATAATTTGTATTTTTATGATGCTTTCATTGTAACGTTACACATTTTTGTGTGTGTGTATGTATGTGTATGTATGTGTGTGTGTGTATACACATACATATATACATACATACATACATTATTTACAACCATATATATATATTTCATGGTTTTATTTTGATACTGTAAGCTGACCAGAGTCACTTTGTAGCATGATGGGTAGCTAACAAATTTAATCAATGAATAAAAATATAAAATACCAAAAATAGGCTGTACTCACTCAAGGTCTAAATGATAGCTTCTGTAACCCTAAAATGTTAAATTATTAAATTAAATTATGAAGTTACCGGCACTTTTCAAAGGCCTGTATTTTCTGCAAAAGCATTTTGTATATAAAGAAGGGACACAGTGGCTCAGTGGCTAAGACGCTGAGCTTGTCAATCAGAAAGTTTGGCGGTTGGAATCTCTAGCACTGTGTAACAGAGTGAGCTTCCATTACTTGTCCCGGCTTCTGCCAACCTAGCAGTTCAAAAGCATGTAAAAAATTCAAGTAGAAAAATATCGACCACTTTGGTGGGAAGGTATCAGTGTTCCGTGCGCCTTCGGCATTTAGTCATGGTGGCCATGTGACCACGGAGATGTCTTTGGACAGCTTTATAACAGAGATAAGCATCGCCCCCTAGAGCCGGAAACGACTAGCATGTAGGTGCGAGGGGAACAGGGGTGGGATTCAAATTTTTTAACAACCGGTTCTGTGGGCGTGGCTTAGTTGGTGGGCATGGCTTGGTGGTCATGTGACTGGCGGGGCATGGCCATCTCAACATCACTCACATTGAGGCACGCATCTCCTCGCCAGGCCTCTCATGACTGTGGGGATGCTGCAACAGTCTTCAGTGTGAAAAGTGGTCATAAGTCATTTTTTTCAGTGCCATTTTAACTTTGAATGGTCACTTGACACAAGCATAGTACCAGCAAGGGAGGAAAAAAAAAACCTCCAGAGAAGTTCCAGAGACAGGAAGTCTAGTCCTGCCAAGAATGTAATAAGGGTTAACAGAAAGGCAATTTCTGCAAGTGACACCAGAATGTTTCCTTCCTGCCTTCCTTACAGGATTAGGCCAGTAATTTCTTTGAACAACCGGTTCTCCAAACTGCTTAGAATGTTAACAACTGGTTTTAGAGAATAGGTGCAAACTGGTAGAATCCCACTCCTGAAGGGGAACCTTTACCTTTATGTATAAGAAAGGTGCCATCTGATTCAACCTTGTCTAATCCTCCCTTCTGATCTCCAAGTGAGTGTATTTGGAGTTGACACAATTGTGTATCGATAAGAAAATATTAGTCAACCAAAGCGGAGAGACTCAGTTCTGATGTCTCACAAGCATTGTTAGCGCAAATGGATATGGTAGGTTATAAGAACTTTCTCTAAAATGGTTAGGAAAGTATAGAGGGTGCTTTAACCTTTAATATTTTGTAATATTTAGCAAGGGCTGGATGATACCAATGTAAAATTCTAGCCTCTTATCTTACTCTTGGTCACTATCTGCAATGCACTAAATCAATTCTAGGAACATTGTTTTAAAGACTTGGAAATAAATGCAATTGAATCTATTGCCAATATCTTTATAATAAATTTACTGCAGTAGAATGCCAATTACAAAGGGTACAACTAACATTAAAACAACATTCATCTGATCTGCCTTCCTCTAAAAAGGAAATTAGAGCTAACCTTGGAGATAGGGAAGACATGAATAAGCCATTAAGGGGAAACCTAAATATTTATATAATATATAATTAACATTGTTGGTTTTACTGTGTGTGGGTAAGCTACTATTAGATTCACAATCTAAGACTGGTGGAAATATAATAATTCAAGTTTTAAGGAAGAATCTATGCCAACTCAAGAAAAATGCTTAGTAGGGATTTCAGGGGAAGGAAAATACTTAGCACTGATTTCAGTGGAAAAAAAAACACCACTGAATTGAAAATGTGCACATTTATCTCTGTCCCACCTTCTAAAAACAAAATCAAGGTGGGGTTATTCTCAGTTGCTTTCTCAGTTTCCTCTTTGCAGGACGAAGTAATTTTCTAGCCCTGGCTGAATGGTTCGTTTCCCTTTCATTCTCTCTAAATTCCTTTACATTCTCACAGAGCACCTCCGGATTATTCATATAAATGTCTGTGGCATGAGGTAAGTTTTGGAACCAAACTAAGAAGTCACTGGGAAGGTGGCCAACCAGGCCTCGATGACTGAAGGATTATCTCTTTTAATGCATCTGACATATTAAAAAGGGGGCGGGACTTTTGCTATTGTGGCTGCCATTTTGATTTTTGGGGTCTCCTTTTCACCCAACTGTATCCACACGGAATAGTTCCTTTCACAATTTCATATATATATGAAAGCTTCCCTTCAGAGGTTGTGAGTGCTTCATTACTGGACGTTTTTAGGAAGAGACTGGACAGCCACTTGTCTGAAATGGTATAGGATCTCCTGCTTCAACAGGGAGTTGGTCTAGATAATCTCCAAGATCCCCTCCATCTCTATTCTGATGGATAGATGGGAGGAAGGAAGGAAGGAAGGAAGGAAGGAAGGAAGGAAGGAAGGAAGGAAGGAAGGAAGGAAGGAAGGCTAATGACTAAACATATTGATCCAATTAAGATCTTGCAGTTATTTGGGGGCTTTGATAAATCCTGATATTCTGTGTTTTGAATAGGTAGGATCAGAAGGAAAATGGAGTAGACAAGCAAGATGTTTAAAAAATACTAATATTTTTCATCAATGTTATGCATGAGCATTGTATGAATGACCAGGCTGAGACTCATTGGTTCAATAAGATTTAAACAAAAAAAAGATTTGTTCTTAAAACTTCACTTTATAATACATAACTGTAATTCAGGACCTAATTTAAGTCTTAAAAGGGGAAAAGTGGCATGTTGAAACTGCTATTCAGGACTTACAGATTCTCTACATGTCCATATAGAGAAACAATAATTCCATGTTTTATGTATCATTTCCAAGATCCAAGATGTTTGAAAAATTCAGGATAAAAGAACTGTACACAATTATTTTCTCAAATTGCACCTTTATGTTCTGTCTCTGTGTGGTTGAATTTTTTCCCCAATCTAACAGATTAAACCTTTATGATTCTACAATATTTGAAAACTAAAAATGAAATGAAAACCCATTCAGCATTGGTATAAATACATAGCTTTAATTCTTTCAATATATGTTATTAATTTAACAATGCTTTGGTTATTTGTAGTAAAGCTGACAGCAGATGAACTTGGTAAATACAGGCAAAAACCTTTTAAAACAGATCTTGAATTATGGTGTTTTTTTTTCTCCAAGTCAACAATGAGATTAGCAATCATTTATGTCAGGATGTATTGGTTTAAATTATTTTTAACAGTTCAATTAAATAATGCAAAATTGTTGTACCCTGAAAAACCTTTGTTGTTCTACAGAAAGGAATAGAAAGAATCGGAATAGAAATTCTTAAAGATGGAAATACTGCATATGATCAATTTTATATATATGTTTGAATATCAAATCTCATTAGCCGATGCCTTTGTAAATATATCTATTTTGAGATTGGTGCAATCTCTCAGTATACTTTTAATAAAGCAAGAAACTAAATATCCCCAAGTAATGAAATGTTTTAGACTGTTTTCTAAACCAACAAAATGTATTAAGCCTTTTTCTAAATGTTTGTCTTGAAATATTTTTAATGTGCAATATGAATTAATTTCAAATTCCATACCAGATTTTTTCAGGTATGGATTCAAAACTATAG
Organism: Pseudonaja textilis; assembly: GCF_900518735.1. The sequence goes on along the minus strand of NW_020769425.1, from coordinate 1,400,251 downwards.
GAAGTGGATAAGAAACTTACATGATTTGATGTTTACCTTATTCTTGCACAATTAAAAAAAAAATCTCAGAGATGAACAAAGTTATTTGCTTGTGAGGAATTGCAGGTATTAAGCACTCTACACCAAATAAACTTATCATTTTATATTCTTTCCAGCTGCAAAAGTCTGCGGATCTGTTTTGAAAGCTATGAGAGTTGTGGGAGATTGTGGTGCCATATTGTGCTGATACTGTCATTGCTAACCCCGCATTTAACACACTGTACAGCCAGACAATTTTACACAATTATTTAAGCAGAAATCCCCTGAGTTATCCTGCGGCTTGCCTCCTTACCCTTCACAAAATGATATGGGAAAGCAGCTTCAGTGGTGTAAACCATTAACTGGAGAAGACTATAAATTGATTTAAAAGGTGCAACAGCCTTTAAGAACAACAGCATGTAGAACCTTAAGTCTTTTATCTGAATGAACTCACATGCTTTCAGTAAGAAAGATCATCTTAAGCCAAGACAAAGCAAGAATGTAAGACCGACCATTTTGAAATAAGGTCCTTCTTAGTCCAGCATTTGCTTCCTCACAGTGGTCAGTCAACCCAATGCCTCAGTGCTACTCCAAAGAAGGACCAAGGCTGCTATCTTTCTCCCATCACTCTTTCCCTATTATTGGTGTCTAAAGGAAGACTTCTCCAACATGGAGTCTTCAAGACAGGTAACCTTTGGTAGACGTCTCCTTCATGGAGTTATCCAAGTCCCCTTTTAAAGCCATACAAGTTGATGGTAATCGCCACCTTTTCTGGTAATGAATCCCACAGATTAATTACATGTTGCCTAAAATGCTTCCATCTCTCTCTTTTTAAAAATAAATCTCCTTCCAATAAGATTTACCAGATGACCCCGATCTTAACACTGTAAGAGACAGAGAACACTTTTTTCCATCCATTTCTTCTACACATCGCATGATTTAGACACCTCAACTTTTTCTGAGCTAAAAAGTCCTCAACACTCTACCTTTTCCTCATAAGGTGTTAAGAGCTCCTTGAAGGTTTTGGCTACCACCTTCTGCACTTTCTCCACCTTTATCACATTCTTTTCAAACTTTATAACCAGAACTGAAAACCACGTTCCAGATGCAAACATATCACAGATTTGTATACGTTCAGTCTTAACTGTTTCATTTGCTATCCTTTTGCTAATGGTCTCTACAATGGAGTTTATCTTTTTCACAGTTGCCATATTTTTGAGTTGACCTCAACTTTCATTGCTGGTTGGTTACAGAGAACCCTATTTTTGGTTTTCACCCCAACTTTAACCAATCTTCTGCTTAATCTCAACCAACTCCATTTACGAACAAGTTAAAAATCTCAACACAGATCTTTGAGGGATCCTATTTCTTAGTTCTGTTTCCTGAGAAGAATGCCTATCAGTCTTCACTTTCTGTTTTTGAGTATTGTGGCAATCCATAAAAGGACAGGCCCACAAGTTACATGTACTCAAAAGCTTTTGATATTGACAAAGGCTTTCTGGATATTAATGTATAAATTGTCAACAGAGTCATTTCTATCCTGTGCTTGTTGATACCCCAAAGTAACCTTAAAAGCTGACTGGTGCAAGATCTACCTTGTGAAGACTATGTGACTTTCCTTCACCAACGTTTGTTCTTCAAATCCTCCACATGAACTTGCCAAGATGCTTAGCTTACCGTGTTAGAATTTCATGGATCTTCTCTGGGTTCCTTTTCCAAAGATGATGTCAGATTGGTTACCTCCCAGATCACAGGCACTGCACCCAATTTTTATATTTGTGAACTCTAGTGAGTTCTTAGACCAGGAGCATGCAGCCTTGGCAATTTTAAGACTTATGGACTTCAACTCCCAGAATTCCTCCCCAGTCAGCCATTTCCCAACCCAGGGGAATTTTGGGAGTTGAAGTCCACAGGTCTTAAAAGTTGCCAAGGTTGGAAACTCCTTGTCTTAGACCAACTGAGCTAAGGCATAATCTTCTAGGATGTTGAGAAACATGGTTTCTTTATTCTGGCTTGAATCCACCTCAACTGCGGGGAAACTCAAGTCCCCCATGATTGCAACAGCTTTCTTCCTGATTTCTTTCACCACCCTCCAAATTTTGACCTAAATCTCTACCTATCACATTTGTGGCCATACAGTGCCTCCCCTAGTGATTGTGTGGAAGACTCCAGTCGTCCAACATTTTCCACCACATTACATTTTCTACCCTCTCCGATCTAAAGACCTCTTCCAGTTTGCCTTTCCACATCAGCAAGGGGGCTGCCCGGTGGGGGGAAAGCCTTGCTCAGAGGAAGCGGCAAATCTGGTCATCGGCCAAGGGAATAATTTTATGCCCCTTGAGGTTTCAGTGCCAAGCAACAAAGGAGGGCTAATTAGACCAACATGCATGCCTTCTCCTTCTCCATCTTGTGCACAAGCATGCCTGCCCAATGTGAAATATTCCCCATTTCCCCTCAAACGTGATGGTTGTTGAACTTATTTTTAGTGTCATTTGATAAGCTTCCCTGCTTGCAGAGAGACATCCCACTGACCCAGCCACTGGTCATTGTCTATACCGGTTCCCATCAAAGTAGGCGCATTTTGTCAGGTTTCGCCTCGAATATCCATTTTGCATCTGAAGTACAGTATCGAAAGTGACTGGATCATTTGAGCCTTTTTCTTCAGCTGCTGCCTTCCTCCCCCCCCACACCCCTGCCCCACAGAGCTCCCTTTTACGCTAACACTGTTTGGCATGGCCGATGTGACACGACATCCTTTCTCTCCCTTTTGCGGGGTAGGTTTACATATATAAAATGATAAATACCTACCCGGCCAATGTTTCCTGGTGGCTGGCACACTACACAGTTGCTGTAGAAATGGAGAGGGGGAAGGAGAAAAAAAAGAAGTACCTTGCTTTCTCCCCTCCCCCATTTCCTCTTGGTTCCCACTGTTGAATCTCCACCAAAGCATGGTAGCCCCTCAAAATTGAGTAATGCGCATTACAGGGATAGGTCATTCAATGTCAAAAGGCATAAAAAGGATGAGCCAAATCTTCACAGGCTGCTGCTTGCTGTTGCCTTTAATTATATTAATTAAACTTTGAAATTCTCATGCAAAGAGAATTGCTGGTTTGTGACGTTGAAGAGCCCTTGGAGGTTCGGCGATGGTTAAGGCGGAGGGAAGAGAAAAGGAGAGAAAGAGAAAGAGAGAGAGAGAGAGAGAGAAAGAAAAAGAGACCCTGAGATTGCCAGCTTTGTGGAGCCTGTTTTATTCCCTCCCCGTCCTATTACAATAATCCATAAGACCAGAATTACTACGTATGTTTACAAAGGACAATGTTTTTATGCGCTACTGAGCACCAAGTGCAGAAAAGGGGAAGATACACAATTAGGCGCAGTGCACAACCCTCGATGCCTCAGCTCCCTCGATCACCACTCAAGATCTTTGGTTCCAGGCGGTCTTCCTGGAGAATGACGCTCTATTAATTTTTCTTCCAGTCCCGGGTGCATCATGTACAAGAAAGGTGTCTTCGGAAACTAGAGGGCAAAGTTTCGCTCGCCACCAACACCTCCAGGCACCGCAGCTGCGTTTGGTCGTACATGTATACTCCACAGCGTCAAAGTGACAAGATTTTAAAGTCAGAGGTTTCCCGTAAGGCACAATCCAACTAGGTGGGAGAGTCGGGGGGAATGTCGACCGAGACTCAAAGATTTCCATGAGATGACACCCCCGTAGGGCAATGAACTCCCATCTGTGTGTTTTTTCAGCCCAGTGGGAATTTTGCTCTCCTCCCTGGGGTAAATACATTCATATTTAAATAATAAGTTCCGTCTTCGTGCCCCTAAGGCAAGACCCCTCCAGGGAAGAGGCTCATCAAGTCTTGAGTGCTAACATCACAAAAGGCCAACCTGATCAGGCACTTGTTTGTGGTTTCCTGTGCTGTAGAAAACTAGACACACGACGCCAAAATTCTTCCTGTGGCCACTTGCAGAGTGTATAATACTGTAAGGAAATACTGTATGAAGCAATAAGCTGAAAGATAATGGCAGATGGAGGAGCTTAACGTGGCAATGGGTGACTTTTGCAGAGCCAAGTGGAGTAAACTTCCAAGCTCGGAGCTAGGAGACATTCTGAGGAATTCTTTATAAGTGCTTCACTCAATGACTTCATTTGGTTATAATAATAATAAAAAAAGATGGCTTTTCCTTTTGTTTTCTCCTTGTTTTACTGAGACTGCACTCTGGAAAAGTTTATGCACCGGCCCTGTGAAGACAAAGAAAAAAAATGCAATATTTAATTTGTGGCACAAGAAAAATGACATTTCTAAAAGGTTAGCAAGGTTAAGTAATGGCTCTAACCCGAAGGGTGATTTATACAGGAGGAAACAGAATACGCTATTCTTGGCAACAAAAACTATCAATGGGCATCTTTTGGAGGACAGGAAATTTAAATAAATATATATGATGCCACAGGAAGGAAAAGAATAAACAGCCTGGGCTTGTTTTGAAGGTATTTCTTACAGCTTTCATCTAGCATGGCTTACCATCAACTCATAATTTGGTTATGATCTGGATGACTGCAATGCGCTCTGATCTACATGGGGCTGTGCTTGAAGACTGCCTGCAAACTTCAATTCGTCCAGAATGCCCACAGTGATGTCTCCCCCTTTATGTTTGCCCATATTAAACCTCTGCTCTAGCTTCCAGTTTCTTTCCAGGTGCAACTCGAGGTGATAAACACCACCTGGGTGGGATGCTGCTGGTTCAGACTGGTTCTGGTGAACCAGTAGCTCCGAAGATCAGCTGGCCCTGCCTTATCCTGTCCTATATTTCTGCGTTTTTCAGCTCAGCTGATTCATACGGCACAGTGAATTCCCGCGCCTCAGCTCTTTTACTTACTGGGGCTGCCCTAGAAGGTAAGCTGTAGACCTTGAAATTGGTGTATTTTGTATGCTGCGCATGCACGCGCTAACAAAACTGGTGGTTAAACCGGTTGCAGCCCACCACTGCTTTAAAGTCCTAGGTAGCCCAGAGCTACAACAAGGAGACCTAAATGTCCTATCAGGTTAGGTAGGGCAGACATGCTCCTAATCTCTTCCTCTGAATATGGCCATTGGATACGAGCTAGGAAGTGTGCCTTTTTCACAGCTGCCCCTGTTCTATGGACACTCTGGGCCCTGAAGTTTACCAGATCTTCACCCTCCTAGTCTTCCTTAAATCTGTGAAGATGTGGTGTTTTCACCCCAAGTATTGGGGAAAGAGTAGCCATTTAGAATTTTGAGTTGGTGAAAGGTTTTACCATTTGCTTTAATGTTTTAATCAGTTTGGTTTTACAGTTCTAATGTGGTTTTAGATTTCTTTGACTGAGAGCCATTTTAAATAGAGATAGATAGATAGATAGATAGATAGATAGATAGATAGATAGATAGA
>NW_020769425.1:1380274-1394814 GCF_900518735.1 Pseudonaja textilis | reverse complement strand
ATAGATAGATAGATAGATAGATAGATAGATAGATAGATAGATAGATAAGGTAAATAGATAGATGATAGCTAGCTAGATGATTGATAGATGATAGATAAATGATATACTTAGATATAGAAAAAGATAGATTAGAGGAATAGTAGGTGATAGCTAGCTAGCTAGATGATAGATGATAGCTAGATAGATGATAGCTACATAGATGATATAGATAGATAGATATAGAAAAAGAAAGATTAGATGAATAGATAGATGATAGCTAGCTTGCTAGATGACAGATGATAGATAGATGAGACAGACAGACAGACAGATAGACAGACAGACAGACAACCAAATAAGCCAAAGTAAAAATCAGTTTTTCATATTGATTCCCTGCCTTCACACTTGCAAAGCTTTTGCCTGGTGCGACTCCATCAATGGAAATGGGGATTTTAAAAAAGTCAAGTTGGTGGATACAATCATGTGATCACAGCTACTCCCATTTTAATGTACACCCACCATTTGGGACTGATGCTTCAACCAGTGACAAACAAGGGCCTTTTTATTTTTCCACCCATTTTAGGAAACTGTTTTAAAATTACCCAATATTGTTTTGCAGATGGTTTGTAATTTTACCTGCAACGATATAAAACATTACCGCTACTGTTGCTGCTGATAATGAAAATGTTACTTTTATCAACCTTATGCTCTTGTTTTATTGTTTTATACTGATCTGTTGTGTTTTAGATGCTCTTAACAGATTGCCCAGTGAATGGGGTTTACTGAGCAATTTAAAAAATATATCAATAAATAAATAGATACAGACACCAACACAAGCACGAAACAAGATTTTAGCCAAGGAAAACATTATCTATATCTCCCTCTAAACATCCTTCAGAAAAGCTGGACTACATTTCCCACCGGTTTTAGCAACTCCTCCATTGAAGAACAATTTCAAAATCAAGATCTACCAAGGAACAACACACGTTGATTGGTTTTTGCTGCAACAGAGTAGTTCAGCTCTGCCTCTTGACCAAAACCATCATGGTGTGAAGTATATGTGACTTATACTTTTATGTGAAGTATGAAACTGGACAGCCACTTGTCCGAAATGGTATAGGATCTCCGCTTGAGCAGGAGTTGGACTAGAATATCTCCAAAATCCCCTTCCAACTCTATTCTATTCTGAAGTTCAGGCGCTCATTTAATTTGCGTAAAGGCTCAGGGCCTAACTTGATGTTTTAGCAGCTAAGCAAAATATAAACACAAGACCTGCTGATATTTCCCAGTCAATGGTGTTGAAAGACATCAGCAGTACCTACAAGGAAGGGGGAAGGATGAGAAAGGTAAGATGATAACTGTGATCATGAAATCAATGTCCACCCTTTTTATATGTTGATATTCCACATATGTACAAAGGGGAAATATTTAAACCTGCTGCCAAAACCATTCTCTTGACTTTTTCTGCCCCCCTTTCTCTTTCAGATGTAACACCGTGGTATAAGAACCTATGTCTCCATAAACCTGTTTGGCTGCAAAGGAACTACGTGGCTTATAGCACGATTGAGCAGGTTCAGAGGTATTTCTGGAGAAGAGTTCTCCACTTCTCTACTCACAATAGAATTCCTTATGCCTCCAAATTTGAAAATTTGGGCCAGGACAATCTGAAACTGCGCCGCTTGCGGTCCGATCTAAGCATAGTACACAAAATTGTCTGCTACAACGTCTTGCTTGTCAATGACTTCTTCAGCTTCAATCACAATAATACACGGGCAAACAACCGATACAAACTCAATTGCAGAAAATGCGACTTCCGCAACAGAGTGATCAATGCCTGGAATGCTCTACCAGACGCCGTTGTTAACGTCTCAACCCCTCACAGCTTCAACCTCAAATTCTCTACCGTAGACCTCACCCCATTCCTAAGTGGTCCTTAAAGCGGGCGTGCATAAGCGCACCAGCGTGCCTACCGTCCCTGCCTTAGTGTCCCCATTTATCTGTATTTACTCCCTTTGTTCATGTTTATGTTCATACCTATACTTGTTATCCTGTACATGTTTGACAAACAAAATAAATAAATAAATATAAAGTCCAACAGACACCAAACATCTGTGACAGTTACAGTGAGATCCTAAGATCCCTTCAAATGATAAATGGACTCGTTCAATCCACCCATGAATACAATTGATTATTTCACTAAGGTTAGACTTGGCCACAGCATAATTACGCCCTTTTAATGCTTAAATTGTAACCTGTCTATCACAGAAGTTCTCAAACCTTGTAGTAGCAACACAGCTGCCTGCTATGAGCTTGCAGAGACAAAGGGAGCGACATAGCCCAGAGTGAGTTTTGACAATAGTCCCCTAGGCTTGTGCAGGCCCAATCAGATTTTTTTTTTATATAAAAAGTGCAACACTGCCCACATACAGCACACAAATCAGAGAACTCTTGCTTTATCAATTTGTCAAATCCAGGGGCATCTCTGGCAAATAACAGTATGAAGACTTAATCATGTAAGTGCTATGTTTGATGTGTGTGTCTATCATACATCAGATGCAAACCTGTAAATGCAGGATTTGCATTGGTGCACCATAGCCAGGGGTGGGATTCTACCGGTTTGGACTGGTTCAGGTGAACCAGTAGTTCTGGGGATCATTTGGCCCCTGCTCTTTTCCTGTGCTTTATTTCCTTGTTTTTGAGCACAGCTGATTTGCAGAGTGGTTGGCCACGCATCAGCTGTTTTACTCACCGGGGATGCAGCAGAAGGTAAGTATTATAGCTCAAAGTTGTCTTTTCAAAATGCTGTGGGCATGCAAAGCACGCACTCACCGAATTGGTTGTTACACCGGTTGAATCACTGGCCATGGCCTATCCATTAGTTTGGTCTCTCTACTGTTTGTACTTTGTGTTTCTTAACTGTCCATCTGTTTGCTGAGGACATAGCTGGTGAAATTCCATTTCACAGCCAAACAGGTTAATAGTTACAATTGTATATTGTGTTAGTGGTAATGTCCTCGTCTCTAAATACCACAAATGTCACTGTGAAATAACTCATGATACAGAGGTTTTTTTTCCAGAGATTTTCTCCTGAATGCATCAACCAATTTAAGAATGAGACATTGCCCAATTTTCAATATTTTGGTTTGATATATTGGGAGTTGGTTCCTGCCAGTTAGCAATTATACGTGTTATTAACTGCTCAGAGTCATCTGGAAAGTGAGATAGGCAGCATATAAATTTAATAAAGAATAAACAAAGCAATAAACTGAAATCTACGTATGTGATCCAATAAGGACAACTTTTCTTTGTTTCTCATCCTACTGTATCCGATGCATGAGCGAAAATACTACCCTTAAGGTATCACCCCATAGTTTCAGAAGGTTTAGTATATTTGAATCTGGTGGCTATTTCCTTTTTAAAGACAGAATTCCAATTATCTTTCAGACAGAGATTCTAGGGTACGTTTATCACAGTAAGCCTAATGTGTAACACTCTTTAAATGCATCTTCCATTAATGTAATCATGATTTGCACCATCACCCAGCAGAAGGCCTTGATTAAAATCAAGGGGATGAGCAGATTGTTCGGCAGTGAGAGCCAGATTAAACATGCATCGTGGGCTGAGGAAACTTGGCTGATTTACATATATTAGTTGAATGCAATTAAGATAATTTGCACATGCATTGTGGGAACAATTGCTGCACTTTTGTCTGGGAGTGTTTTTGTAAATGGGAAATAGGGCCCTGAACTTTGAAAAACTAAGGTTGCTTTTAAGCTAATTGTCATAAAGAGGAAAGGAGAGCAGAAGAGAGGAAAGGGAAGGGAAGAGAGGAAGGAAAAAGGAGAGGAGAGGAAAGGGAAGGGGAAGAGAGGAAGGACAGAGGAGAGGAAAGGGAGGGGAATTGGATGAGAGGAAGGGAAGAGGAGAAGAGAGGAAAGGGAAGGGGAAAGGGAAGAGAGGAAAGAAAGAGGAGAGGAAAGGGAGGAGAATTGGAAGAGAAGAAAGAAAGAGGAGAGGATAGGAAAGGGGAAAGGGAAGAGAGGAAGGGAAGAGGAGTGGAGAGAAGAGGAAAGGGGAGGGGAAAGGAAAGAGAGGAAGGAAAGAAGAGAGGAAAGGGAGGGGAATTGGAAGAGAGGAAGGGAAAAGGAGAGGAAAGGGAAGGGGAGAGGGAAGAGGAGAAGAAAGGAGAGGAGAGGAAAGAAAAGAAAAGGAAAGGAAAGGAAAAGGAAAGGAAAGGAAAGGAAAGGAAAGGAAAGGAAAGGAAAGGAAAGGAAAGGAAAGGAAAGGGGGAGTGGGAGTAGAAGCAAGGTAGCGGAACACTGCTAACCCTAGTTCTTCTTTTCATTAAACTAGACATCCCCAGTTCCTGTAACCGTTCTTCATATGTTTTAGTCTCCAGTCCCCTAATCATACTGGTTGCTCTTTGCACTCTTTCTAGAGTCTCAACATCTTTTTTTACAACATGGTGACCAAAACTAGATATATGACCCTGGGACACTGCCAATGTCATAACTATGAGTCCGTTGTCAAGCACCTGAATTTTGATCACGTGGCCACGGGGATTCTGCAACCACTGTTAAGTGTGAAAAATGGTCATAAGTCCCGTTTTCTCAGTGACGTCATCACTTCGAACAGTCACTAAATGAAGTCAAGGACTACCTTTATTTTTTGACTTCCTCCTGGCTTTCCAATATTGACAGGCTTCCCAATGGGAAGCCTTAAGTCAAAACACACCCAGGGAAGGGCATTTCTTCCCGAGTTGTGAGCCTACTCAACAGAAAGCTGAACGTTGGGGGAAAATGTACTGGAAGTGCTAATTAATTCTGAAGGTCGGCACTGTTATATCACCACTAATGTAACAGCAAGGAATCTATGCCAGCACGGTAAAGAACCATTTGCAACTGTAGGTAATAGAAAATGACAAGAGGTGCACTTTGCAATGCACGGATGCAGAGGGCACATTAAAAATTACCCTACAAAGCCGTCGCAACTTTTAGCACGGAAGGTGATCTTCCTTCACCAATCCCCACAGCTCTAGATGCCAGAGTCAGGACTTAGAGACACATAGAGAAGGGCTCAAATATTCAGAGCATGGTGGCTAATTTAATTCTTGATGTCATGGTGCTGGAGTGGGCCAAGGGACATTTTCATCTGGCGCCCTGTTTTGATCGGGCAAGAAACAAGGATTCGGAGCAGCGCCAACTTGTGTTTTACAACAAAGTCTCAGCACCTCTCTTGAAACCTTAGAGCAAGGGTCTTCAAACTTGGCAAGTTTAAGACTTGTGGACTTCAATTCCCAGAATTCCTGAGCTAACCTGACCGGAGGAGGAATTCTGGGAGTTGAAGTCCACAAGTCTTAAAACTGTCAAGTTTGAAGACCTTTGCCCTAAAACAACTCTTCTGTGCTTTAGCCTCCGGTTCCCTAACCAACAAAGATGATTAGGGGACTGGAGCTTAAAACATACGAAGAACAGTTGCTGGAATTGGGTAGGTCTAGTTTGATGAAAAGAAGGACTAGGGGTGACACTAGAGGAGTCTGAGGGGCTGCCCCAAAGTAGAGGGAGCCAAGCTAGTCTCCAAGGCACCTGAAGGCAGGACAAGAAGCAACGGATGGAAACTAACCAAGGAGAGAAGCAACCTAGAACTAGGGAGAAATTTCCTGACAGGGAGAACGATCGGTGGAACAACTTGCCTTTAGTCGGTGCTCCAACAATGGAGGTTCCCAAGAAGAGACTGGACAACCATTTGTCTGAAATGGGATAGGCCAGTGGTGGCTAACCTTTGGGGGCTCCCGTGCCGATAATTGAGCACAAGCTTGCCTGCTTGTGCTCTCATAAGAAGCAAAACGTCTTCAAGGAAAAAAAAAACAAAGTCTATTTGCCTTTTGAAAAAGCACTTTTAGGACCCTAGATAGCATCTTTATCTCCTTGTTTTTTTTAACCATTTCTGTGTTTCCTTTATGGTATTTATTGTAACTGTATTTTGTTAAATGTTTTATTTATGCTTTATTAATGAATGGTAACTCATAAATATTTTACACAAATGATTAAAATTGCCCAGGTCAGATTTTCTTCTTTGTCACTTCATCTTAACAAGAAATCTGGGAAGATTAAATTTTCATCTGTGCCGTATTAACACATGCATATTATGATATAGTATACATATATATAAGCCAACGGCTTCCACAAAAGCAAAATCACCGGCTTGATCCACAAAAACACACTGAGACACAATGGAGACCTAGAAGATGAACAGACCTATGGAACAGCTGTCCTGCCCTACATAAGAGGTACTACAGACAAAATCAGTAAGATACTACACAGGCATCGCATCAAGACTGCCTTCGAAACAGACAGAAAAATAGCAGCCATCCTTAGAAACCCCAAAGATAAAATCGACCTGGAAAACCAAGGCATATATGAAGTCCCCCGTGCATCATGTCCTGCCACATACATTGGACAGACCAATAGAAGAATTAGTACCCGCTTGGATGAACACAAAAATGCAGTAAAAAAGCTGGAACACACTTCCTCACTAGTCCAACACATGAAAGCCGCAGGTCATAGCATTGACTTCAATGGCACCAAAACCCTAGCCACTATGGAAAACCCCAGCCACAGAATTATCAGAGAAGCCATAGAGATTGAAAAAAGACCTGAAAGCATGAATAGAAGAGATGATTCCACCAGACTGTCAATTATTTGGAAGCCTGCACTCACAAACAAAAAAATCTCCACACCATAAGCCAGGCAAGCACCTGGGCACAAACAGATTCCCCCTGATACCTCCAGCTCAGACACACCCCAACCAGGCACCCAGATGAAACCTAGCTTCCTAATAAATGATAGCCGTCCATTCACTCGGAGCCAAGCTGCACTAAAAGCCTCCAATACAGGAACACAATGTTGCCAGCCAATCAAGACACACACAAAAAGCCACAAAACAGACAGAAGATATTAGAAACACCAATCAAGCAGAACACAGCAAACTCCAAGACCAATAAACACAGACCAAGACTCCCAACCAATCAGGATGAAGAAAAAACCATTCTGGCATAGCAGTAGGCAAGCCCCAAATTTAAAACTGAAACAACTGTAAAAGTCTGACTCACAGACGAACACAATACAGAAGCCTGATGATGGCAGCTGAGATTCTGCTGAAAAGTTGCTACAACTTTAAAAGCACAACTATAATGACGTGGGAAAATAGCCGAACAAAGCTGAATAACATACATGTAAGTACCCGCGAAAACTTAAGAAAACAAATATGTGTGTGTGTGTGTATGTGTGTGTGTATGTATATGTATATATATGATAGAGAGATAGAGATATAGAGAGATAGAGATATTATATCCATCCTATTGCAACTCTATAATGCCATATTATGGTGATTTTACAGTTTTACCTTAATTTATTACTTTATTTTGTATATTGTATTGTCTACATAATTACTCTCTCTCTCTATATATATATCTCACACACACACATCTATCTATCTAGCTTTCTTTCTTTCCATTCATCCATCATCAATCCATATCTATCTATCTATCTATCTATCTATCTATCTATCTATCTATCTATCTACCTACCTACCTACCTACCTACCTACCTACCTACATATCCATCTATCCATCCCTCCCCCCCCCCGTGTGTCTTTGCTGATGCTTTATTTAAATTTATATTTGTGTTAGTGTGAATGTGTTTTATTAAGTGTCTATCAGGGATTGCATGACTTCTGTAGATACAATACAATAAAACACAATCAGACAAAGTAGTGGTTTAATGTTATATCCACACCTTTTGTACTCAATTAGCCATCAATACATCCAAATTGAACATAGATGTATCATGCCTTGTAAATCATTTGGTCATAAACCTTAACAATACCAACATGTAGTTAGTATAAAATGGAGCTAAAATAGTGTCTTAGGGCTATAGTAATTAAAATGTGAGTTATGCAAGCATCCCATGGTGTTCGTGAAAGATCACAGCTGCTTGGATGGACCACTTTCAGATGTGAATCCTGTTTTGTGGCTTAAGAAAGTAGGTTTAAGGAACAATATCTCCTCAGTGTCACAAATCTAAAAAAGGGGGAGATCAACTTCGTACTTTTTGATCACGTGACCACAAGGATGTCTCAACGGTCGTATTAAGTATGAAAAATGGTGGTAAGTCACTTTTTTCAGTGCCCTTGTAACTTTGGAGCGCTTTGTATTCATTGTTAATCTTCCTTTTTGAAAAAAAAAAACTCTAACGTATGTACATATCTATAAAAATAAAATAAAATTAAAATTATATAAATTATAAAAAATAGGAAAAAAAATGAGTTGTTGGAGCCTCCATGGGAAGGCTCCAACGGTCAGAAGTGCAAAAACCGGTCATGTCACTTTTTTCAGTGCTATTGTAACTTTGAACGCTCACTAAACAGATGGTTGTAAGTCAAGGACTACCTATATGGTCCTGTACATGAAAAAAGGAATTATTTCTGGATAGATTAAAGGTGAGGTCTCACTACTCTTTCTCCCAGAATCTGGTTCTATAAACTGTTCAGCATCACACACCAAAGAGTGGGGAGGGGGAATAAGTTTGCTTATTGGATTGAACTATAAAATAGTTGAGAGGGACATGGTGGCTGAGTGGCTAAGATGCTGAGCTTGTCGATCAGAAAGGTCAGCAGTTCGGCGGTTCGAATCCCTAGAGCTGCGTAATAGAATGAGCTCCTGTTACTTGTCCCAGCTTCTGCCAACCTAGCAGTTCGAAAGCATGTAAGAAATGCAAGTAGAAAAATAGGGACCACTTTGGTGGGAAGGTAACAGCCTTCCATGCACCCTCGGCGTTCAGTCATGCCAGCCACATGACCATGGAGACATCTTCAGACAGCGCTGGCTCTTCGGTTTTGTAATGGAAATGAGCACTGCCCTCTAGAGCCACAAACGACTAGCATGTGCTGACCCAGAGTGTTACTACAAACATAACAAAATCCAGAACGTAACTAAATGTCCTTTAATGCCTCCAACTTGGCCCCTCTGTTCAATAATACTCAGTTGGAGATAAAACATACTCAAAAATAGTCTTCAAAATAAAGCAATACGGTCCGAATTTAATGAGCAGATAGAGGTGAAATAAAGAACCAAACAAACTACAATGATGAAATTTCTACAACGGAACAGGAGAAGTATTTACCAAATTCAAGGAGATAACAAGGCACAGTCTGTTGGAAAGACGCCAACCAAGATAACTTCAGACCAAAATGAAAACACACTTTGTTTCCAGCGTTCGCCAGTACCCAAGTCCAAACTCTTATTCAGTTAACACAGCTACAGTCCATGAAGGGGATCAAGGCCCTCTCTTCCCAAGTAGACCATGTCTCTCCCTTATCCTCTTCTTCCTGCGTGCCCTAGGATGGATAGGGGATGGGCCTGGGTTCTCCTCTGACTGCTCAGCCAGCCTCTGCCCTTCCGCAGCCTCCTCCACAACCTCCGGAGCCACATTTCCAATCCCTGTCAGCTGTTCCTCTTCTCCCTCAGAGTCAGTCTTCACCAGGGGCATGACATAGCATGTATGTACGAGGGGAACTCTTACCCTTACCTTATGAAATAGTTTGTTTGGGCTTAGTCCTTGTAAACCCCACCTTTGTGATTTATGAATCATGTTTCATGATTTGGCATTGTTATGGTATTTCTAGGAATTCTGAAACGTATTGTTTCAACAAAGCATCAAGTAGAGACAGCAACAATAAAAGAATAATTCAGCACATACCTATCTGATACGGCCACACTTCAGCTCCAGGTACTCATGTTATGACCTACATTCCACACCTCCCAATAATGAGTCACGATTCCAGCATTGCCAACTTCTTACTATTGCCAATATTTTGGTCCACAAGGCACTTTCTATCTAGGCTAACAGAGGTGGTTTTTTTGTGTGTGTTAAACCGGACATATGGACACAATCACTGTTACCACCCCTGGAATGCTTATATCAATGGAGAAAAGCTAAAGTAGGTGGGCATTTTTCAGTATCTGGGATCCCACCTCCAAGGCAATGGTGAGGTGGGAGCAAGGCTGAATACAGCCTGGATGCACTGGCGAGAACTCACTGGTGTGTTATGGGACAGACGAAGGCCAACCCGTCTTACAACCATCTGCCCTGTTGCCCTGTATGGTCCTGAATGCTGGGCGGCAACAACAGGGACCGAAAGTTCTCTCCGTGCCATGGAAATGTGAAGGCTCCTTTGGATATCGGGCATCTCCCTTCTCAACCAGATCACAAATGACACCGTTCGACAGCGTTTTGGCCTGGTGCCAATTATAGAGAAGATGAGAGAGGGCCAATTCCGCTGGGATGGACACGTCCAGAGAACAATCACCGTGGCCAAGACTGTGTACTGACTAGAAGTCAATAGCCAGCAACCTCATTGGTGCCCAAAACAGAGATGGCAAGACACCATCAACAAAGATATGCAAGCTGTGTGCCTGTGCCCTGGAGACTCAGTTGACCGTGCAAAGTGATGTCCAATGATCCAAAAAGTGGACCCTGCACCTGCGGGAATATGCTAGCGGGGAGGAGGAGGAGGAGGAAGGGGAGGAGGAAGGGGAGGAGGAGGAAGGGGGGAGGAAGAAGAGGAGAAGAGGAGGAGGAAGAAGGGAAGGAGGAGGAGAAAGAGGAAGAGGAGGCGAAAAAGAAGAAGGGGAGGAGGAAAAGAGGAGGAAGAATAGAAGAATGAGAAAGATGAAGAGGAGGAGGAAGAGAAAAAAGAGAAAGAGGAGGAAGCTATGGACACAATCATCCTGTTAGCACGGGGCACAAAACCCGAACAACATATCTGCCAGCAATTTAACCTTGTGAATGCCAGGTCCACTAACTTCCACTAACCTCAACCAGTTTCTCCCATCACAGAACGGTGATGAAAAATAGAATAAAGACTGGTTTTTTTTGTTTTTTTTTACAAATGAGAGACTGTATACCTGCTGCACCGAGAATGCTCTGTGGAGGATATGTTACAGAAACTACTTGGATCCTCAATATATTAAATGGAGTATGGTCATAAGGCTTCATTTGACCCCGAGGTATGGGTCAAATTAATCGCTGCATATGCTAATGGAATTTCATTCTTTATGGGGTGGTACAGACTGATCCCTTAACTTTGTACATTTCTTATGTTCATTTAAAGCAGCTTGCCAGCTCTTCATAAATTAAATCTGCATTCAGCAGCCGTAGCGCTAATAGAGTTCCTGTAATAGCAACTAGAATTCCACTATAATAAAGTACTAATATTCATGATGATGATATTAATAGCAATATTACCAGCAGGATCTGTAGTGACCATAATTGTGGAACTGATCTTAATCACAGTAAAGTACATTGATGTCGCGGAATTCCTACTGCTAAGCTCCAGACGGTGTATTCCAGGTCCACATAATACAATTTTCAAATACAAGGAAAGCATCTGAATTGCAAGAGCACAGAAACAAGATAAATATGGCAATTTACCAGAGGGGAAAAAAATATGCAACCCATAAATTTTAAGTGTGAACAAGAATGGAAGAGAAGCTTTTCCTTTCATTAAACGCTACCAATGAGAAATAAAATCACTGTCGGCTTGATCAAACGGCGCCCCTTTCTTACAATGTAATAACTATTATAAGCGCTTATTACATTTCCTTTGAAAACATTAGCTTCTAATCTCCAATCTCTACACTTATTTTCCGTAAGTGTCTTTTGTTGTTTCAATTTATTTACAAAGAAGTATAAATATTATTATTTTGCTCCTAAACATAAATGAGTTAGAAAATATGCTAAAAAGAGAAGACATGGGCTACACGTAGTAAAGTAAGAAAGATTCGTGTGGGCTTAGATTTTCCAGAATAAAAGAAGCATCTTTAATAAGAAAAAGGGAAACCTAATGGCAGGAACTGAAAATACTTAGGGGTTTCACCCACTGTTCTTTCACCAACTGAAAAAAAAAATCTGGGCTACAATACACATTGCAAAAACCACGAAAATCTCTCTTCATCTTTTGAAAAAATTTTTAAAAAATCATTTTGTTGCAAGCTACTTCTCTGATCCACTCAAGATTAGATCTTCCTGTAACATCTGTTTCTTCCTTCTCTTCTTTATAATACAAGAGAGAACATTCAGTATTGCTCAAACTTTCCCAAACTGGTGCTACCAGATGCACCTACTATGATTGCTGGCTGGGAGTTATTGGAGTTGCTAAGACAGATGTCAACTAGGAGTAGTCTGACCTGATTCCTGGCCTGCCCTATTTCTATTGTTAAGAATGGCAGATTGACAGGATTTCTTTGAAGCATTTTGAAATTATCTGCTGGTCCCAATAGATATTAGGCTGGTCACTATGGGAATAAGATATAGAATAGGACTTTAGTCTTTTTTTGTTATTGCTGTTGATCTAAACGAGTAAAGTGGAAGTGCCATTACTCCGTTAGGCAATTTAACGAAAGGAAGGAAGGAAGGGAGGGAAGGAATGAGATAGTTGGGGGCAATATGCTGACTCTGTAAACCGCTTAGAGAGGGCTGTAAAGCGCTATGAAGCAGCATATAAATCTAAGTGCTATTCCTATTAATGAGTGAGATGGAAGTCCCATTACTCTATAAGGCAGGGATCTTCAAACTTGACAACTTTAAGACTTGTGGACTTCAACTCCCAGAATTCCTCCTCCAGTTATGTTAGCTGAGGAACTCTGGGAGTTGAAGTCCACAAGTCTTAAACTTGCCAAGTTTGAAGACCCTTGCTATAGTGTAAAGCAAGTTAACACAGGAAGGAGAGAGGGAGGGTAGGAAAGAGTACATAAATCTGAAATTCTTAGGGCAGTACTTTTGCAAAAGAAATAAAAGTTAGTTCCCATACACTTCTGTTATATATTTAGAGTTAATTCCAGTGAATTCTATGAATTCCAAACATCTGTGTTTAGGTTTGATTCTATCTGGCCCTTAATTTATCAAACCAAACAAGTTTAGTATTTACGGCGGCCATTAGGGGTCATCATGGGCTTCCTAATTACTTCTTGAAGATGCAGGAAAACATTCACATGTCCCACAAAGTCTTGATTACCGATTTCAACTTAGCATGTTGTGAACCACTATGAAACCATGACTTGTGGCTTAGTGTGTTATGTGAGCACTGCAACTGATACTAGAGACACCTGAAGAAACCCTGTTTCTATTTCAACTTTTAACAAAACCAAGCTCCCACAACAGCCGTAGATATCAATTTGCAAATGATGTGGAAATTCTGCAAAGGGTGGAAATTAATTAAGGAGAGAAGCAACTTAGAACTAAGGAGAAATCTTCTAACAGTGAGGACAATTACCCAATGGAACAACTTGCCTCCAGAAATTGTGGGTGCTCCAACACTGGGGGTTTTTAAGAAGAGATTGGACAACCATTTGTCTGAAGTGGCATAGAGTTTCCTGCCTAAGTAGGGGTTGGACTAGAACACCTCCAAGGTCCCTTCCAACTCTGCTATTCTATTCTATTCTATTCTATTCTATTCTATTCTATTCTATTCTATTCTATTCTCTATTCTAGTTTCTACTTTATTCTATATTCTATTCCATTCTTAGGTGAAAGAATAGCTTAAGTGTCTACCAAATGATGGCAGGATTTCTTTCTTTCTTTCTTTCTTTCTTTCTTTCTTTCTTTCTTTCTTTCTTTCTTTCTTTCTTTCTTTCTTTCTTTCTTTCTTTCTCTCTCTCTCTCTCTCTTTCTTCTTCTTCTTCTTCTTCTTCTTCTTCTTCTTCTTCTTCTTCTTCTTCTTCTTCTTCTTCTTCTTCTTCTTCTTCTTCTTCTTCTTCTTCTTCTTCTTCTTCTTCTTCTTCTTCTTCTTCTCCTCCTCCTCCTCCTCCTCCTCCTCCTCCTCCTCCTTCTCCTCCTCCTCCTCCTCCTCCTTTTCCTCTTCAGCAGAAGATCAACCTGACAACTATGAAGTGTATCTCTGACAGCAAGTCTCTGGTAGGGCCTAGGTTTTGATTTACTTAGGGGAAAAAAATCATCTCAGCATCTTGTCAAGAACAACTGTAGACACAGCATAATGCCACTAGAAGAACTGAGCTAACCTTTCATGCCAAGTTGCACTCTTAAGCAGTGGACAGTTGGGGCAGATGATCTGAAATGACAGTTCAAAACACTCTCTTTGCCTTCCAATGACATTCTTCACAAACAAGCCTTGTAATACAACCTTCAGATATTGTCAAGACCTGGGCAGTTTCATTGACGGCTAAAAGAAATCCAGGACAGCCTTAATAGAGTCATAGAATTGGATGGGCATCTCCAAGGTCATCTATTTCAGCTCTTTGTCAATATAGCCTTGCTTTTTTCACAGGTGTTCACAGGGAGCCATCTTAAAAACAGGCCCTTCTTGTTCCAATGGGAGGCCAGAAACCTGATGCAAATGTTTTAGGATTCCAGGCTGGTTGGGAAATCTGGCTAGTTTGCTCTAGTGGTTAAGGTACCAAGCCAGAAACTAGAAGACTGTGAGTTCTAGTCCTGCTTTAGCCATGAAAGCTGGATGGATGACTTTGAGCCAATCACCAGGAGACTGTG
>NW_020769425.1:1335189-1377512 GCF_900518735.1 Pseudonaja textilis | reverse complement strand
GAACAAAGGCTTCCACAACAAACTAGAAACTAGACAAATTAGGGAGTTTTAAGGGGCTGAAGCCCTTATCCACATGCATAGTGCTTCTTGCTAGCCCCATGGGTTAATCTGCTTCCTTATTGAGATGCAACGATACTATTTTTTTTCTCTCTTAAAAATGGAGAAATAAATAAAGCAAAGGGTCTCAAACTTGGCAATTTTAAATCCTGCTGGCTGGAGAATTCTGGGAGTTGAAGTCCACACATCTGAAAGCTGCTGAATTTGAGAAAAACCGCTGCAGAGAGTTAAAGCCACACAAACCACCACACACCGTCCTCATTTGCACAATCCAGGTAGAATTCGCCCTGCTGCGTTTCCGAGAATGTGTGAAAGAGGGAAGTGTCACAAGGAACATGTGTTCAGAAGTGCATTTCCTTATATTTGACAGGCAATTAAGCAGAAACAGGAAGGTCTTAAGAATTACTGGCAGTTCTGCATGGTAATTCTTCTGCAAACCTTTCTTGAGGCCTCTTGATAAGAAAACTACAACACGCAACTAATTATTAACTGTTTCACAGATAATTCACTTGGAAAGCTGAAAGGGGAGAGGAAAAAGGTCAGCTCTTTTTTTCCACCTATTTGTAGAGTTGCGATGAGGCAGAGAGGAGAGCAATCAAATCCAAACTCTAGAAATCTCTCTGTCTCTCTCTCTCACACACACATACACACAGAGATGCTTTTTCAAGAGGCAACTGGACTTTCATGTTTTTTTTTCTTTTGAGG
Source organism: Pseudonaja textilis (assembly GCF_900518735.1). The sequence goes on along the minus strand of NW_020769425.1, from coordinate 1,376,750 downwards.
GCATTTCACTTCTCATCCGAGAAGCTTCTTCAGCTCTGACTGGATGGTGAGGAATGGAAGGATTTATACTCCATGCAGGCAGCTGGACATTCTGAATATCCAGAATTTTTAAATAGCTATCTAGAGGTGGCTGATTTCAGAATTGCTATGCAGAAGGGAAGAACATCCAGTGGATTTTAAACACAACACAATACCTGATTTCAGCTAATTCTGATTCACTGTTTCTGAATTCTGATTCTCCAGTAGAATTGTCAGGAATATTTTTTTAAACACACACACACACACACACAGTTTGCAAGTGTTGGACATGAGATTGAACTATAAAAAGAAGAATATATTTTCACAAACTTTGAAAGTGAAAATGCACTATGCCCTTCAATACAGGGGTAGGAAAGACAGCATACAATGTCAAACAATTGGGAGGGAGGGAGGGAGGAAGGAAGGAAGGATGGAAGGAAGGAAGGATGGAAGGGAGGAAGGATCTGATACATTAAATAAGGCAGAACGTAAACGCTTTTCCAGAGAAGAAAAGAGAGAACCTGGATTAGGAATGGACTTTAGGTCCCTTCCATTCAAAGCAAACCATCCAACTCCAGAAGGTTTCCTCCCTCCCCGTTATTTGTTGATCATTAACCCAACCGGGATAGTGGAGCCATCTATATCTGGCCTGGGCCACTTTTACATCTGCTAATTTCTAAATCCATTCAACTCCATTTCTGCGTTCCTCTATAATTGTTGAAAACACACTTGCATCGTTTTCTCATTTTCATATTGAGCATTGCAAATTTCAGTGCTGCCATGATCCATCCTTATGCGATGTTCAGCATCACAACTCCAAAATTTTGGAGGCACGAAGAGAACGCGCTTGTTGTACACACAGACACAGGAAAGCTGCTGCCAAAGAAGAGGGAAGAAACTTACACAGAATTTAGCACCTTGGGGGAATAATTGATACCGATTGCTGGAAAATTGAAACCAGTTCAACTGTGAGGACAAATAAAATATTTCCAGAATAGCAATACTCTGGAAAAAAAAAAAAAAACCAATACTGCTGCTTGGCATAAGATACTTTGACTACTTAAGAGTTTTCAGTCAATCCACAGGTAAATTTAATACATTTTCCTGCCTCCCTCAAATTTGTTTAAGTGGTCCATGCACCCTTTTGAGTGTTGTCGTATTTTGTAATAATACTCCTAACACGTGTGTTCTCTGCACACAAACTGCTTTATTTATTTTAACTCCTCCGTTCTGGTTCCTCCATACTGTGTCACCTCAAAATATGTCCCTCACTACTCTCTGTCTAAGATTGGTTCCTCTTCACAGTTAAATATCAACAGGTTCCATTTACCCTACACCACAAGTGTGACGAAGACAAGAAATGAAAAGAGGCTTGAAATGGCAGCTCTCACGATTTGGCAGACCCAAGATAAGACATTGACAAAGACATTCAAAGATCCTTTCACTTAAGCCCTTAAACACATTAAGTTTATCCAGCACTCAACAGACTTTCAAGCTTTTGATCCCACTTACTTTCACCCACAAAGATTGTCTCCATTGTGAAGGAGAAATTTCACCCTTTGGAACCATCGAATTGAGGTTTGGATCTACAGTAGATTTGTTCCATGGGAGAATATTTGCTTTTCTTCCTCTTTTGCATTACAGAAAAAATAGAAGGAAAAAAACCCCCCACAGAACTAGTTCAAAGGACCTCTACAACCAGAAGCAAGCCATAGCATCAAAATTCTGCCAAACCAGTAGCAGGAATTAAGACCATGATTCTTGGTTCAAAACTCAAAAATCAGTTTATTTTAAACTGAGTAATAATGATACAGAAAGGCATTTACGCTAGCAAGATTTAATCCTCTGCTTTCTTTTGTGCGTGGAAGATTGAAGAATATTTACTATTTAGATCACCCACTGGGTGTACTGGGAAGTAGCTTTTGAATCAAAAGGAAATAATTTGCTGCATCGTTATATCATGATTGGCAATCCGTTTGGATATCTCTTTTCTTGATAAATGTATACACTGCTCTATTGACATTTCTAAGAAACCTGTTAAATTTTGCTTTATTGCAATTGCTTTGTCAGGTGATATAAAGGGGTTTGTACTTGTTTAGAAGTAGCATAGGTGAGTGTTGAAGGAAATAGACTATAAAGGTAGCTACCAAATGCTATTTAACACCTGGAAGTTTATTACTTATAAATATATGCATATAGTAGATACATACACATCAGAGGTGGTATTCAGCAGGTTCTGACCAGTTCTGGAGAACCGGTAGTGGAAATTTTGAGTAGTTCGGAAAACTGGCAAATCCCACCTCTGACTGGCCCTGCCCCCATCTATTCTCTGCCTCCTGAGTCCCAGCTGATCAGCTGGGTCTTCTTTGGTTGCCATTCCAAAACGCATGAATTGCTCGTATGTCATTAGGAGTTACTCTTAGCAAAGCAGAATAATTTTGGGGGAAGGAGAATGAACCCCAAAAACCCCATTGCCCTGATTTCTCAGCGCTTTTTGCAGAAATTAATTCTACTTTGCTCCCTGCGGAAAAGATAAAATTCAACAGGAACGAAACCCTTCTTATCTATATGGATAAAAGAATTGCAATTTAAGGAGATGCTTTCCCCTTTAAAGTCGTAGGTGGCATGGGACTAACCTTACTTGTAGGTCCTGATGGTTTCTACCCTTCCCACTAGATCTAGGTAGGATGTGTTTCCCCGAAAATAAAAACCCTGTCTCATATTTTTTTTCCACCAAAAAAAGGCACCAGGTCTTATTTTCAGGGGATGTCATCCACTGACTAACCTCACTTGCACCCGTTGCCCCTGCCTCCTTTACGCTATCAGAGGCCTTCAAGAACTTCTTCTGTGGCCTGCAAGCTTTCCTGAAGGTTTCTGCAGCCGATAACTGAGCTCCAGATCAATCCAGAGCTTTGTTATCAGCTACAGAGGCCTTCAGGAAAGCCTTGCTAACCTTGCCGGCTGCAGAAGAAATGGGCTGGCAAGGCAGGTGTTGGAGTATGTGAGGCCTGGCTACAACTGTCCAAAGGTAAGTAGTAGGACAGCTTCAACCCCCCGCCTATCCCCACCCTAGCTTAATTTTTGCCCGTCTACTCTGGAGTGGGCGAGATCTTAATTAGGGCTTATTTGGGGGGTAGGGCTTATATTGGGCACACATGTAAAGATCAAGCTAGGACTTACTTTCAGGGTAGGTTGTATTTTTGAGGAAACAGGGTACTTTCGTGCCTAGTGAGGCCTCAGAAGTGTGCCTTCCCATTATGACACCAGCCTAATAGAACAGTCTCCCATCAGAGACACAGATGGTCCTGACTCTACAGGTAGTCCTTGACATATGACCACAATTGAGCTCAACATTAGTGCTGCAAAGCAAGGTTAAGTGAGTTTTGCCCCGTTTTACAAACTTTCTTCCATTATTGTTAAATGAATCACTGCAGTTGTTAAGTGAGTAACCCGGCTGTTAAGTGAATCTGTGTTCCCTACCGACTTGGCTTATCAGGAGGTTGGAAAAAGTGATTGATCACATGACCTCGGGACACTGAGACTGTCATAAATATGAACCAGTTGCCAAGGGCTCTGAATTTTGATCACGTGACCTAATGAGGATGCTGCAAACAGTCTTGTGGGGAAAAAAAATAAGGGTTTTTTTCAGTGATTTTGTAACTTTGAACAGTCACTAAATGAACTGTTGTAAGTCAAGGACTACCTGCAAATTTGCAATAAATTTGCTGTGTGGAACATAAATGCTGAGGTTTCAGCTGGCCTACTCAGGAGAAAAGAAAACTGCTTTTCTGTACAGTTAGTGGATCACAGCTGAGATAACCTTCGGACTTTGTGTTCTTCTGACAGTTGGTTCAACGTCCCTCCCTTAGAAACAGGACAGCAAGAAAAAAATGGCTAGAATAATGACTTTTAGTTTTATTTCCTTGCTCGCATTTTATTTATCACAGCTGAGCACTGGCCATCATAATGCAACAAAAACACAGGCTTCCCTAGAACGCTTGCAGTTCCCCATAGAAACGTTTTTCCTGTGAATAACTTCATAATTTTGCAACTTTTGGGTTTCCCCAAGCGAGAGGATCATTTTTAATGCATTTTAAGTGCCGTCTTTGCAAAAATAAGCAACAATATTTATACCAGGACAGTGGAAATAAAAGACATGATTTTAGATTTTCTTGCCCAGAATGAATTGAGAGTAGAGTAGAGTAGAGTAGAGTAGAGTAGAGTAGAGTAGAGTAGAGTAGTGTAGAGTAGAAATAGACCTGGAAGGAACCTTGGAGGTCTTCTAGTCCAGCCCCCTGCCCAAGCAGGAGACCCTATACCATTTCTGACAAATGGCAGTCCAATCTTTTCTAATCATCCTGGTTGCTCTTCTCTGTACTTTTTCTAGAGGGTCGGCATCTTTTTTTGTAGTATGGTGACCAAAACTGGATGCAGTACTCTAGATGTGGTCTTACTAAGGCTTTATAGAGTGGTATGAGTACTTCCCTTGATCTCAATTGTATCCCTCTGTTAATGCAGCTTAGGATTGCATTAGATTTTTTGGCTGCTGCTGCACACTGCTGGCTCATATTTTGTTGATTGTACACAATCACACACACTTATATGATACAGTCTATTTCCCTAGCTGTTTTCTTTCCTATCCTACATTGACTTGATTTGGATGTGTAGTTCTTCAATACAGGTAGTCCCCAACTTACATCAGTTCATTTAGTGACCGTTCGAAATTATAACACCACTGAAAAAAGCGACACGAGAAAGTAACCAGTTTTTCACATTTACATCCATTGCAGTATCCCCCATGGTCACGTGATCCAAATTCAGACCCTTGGCAACTGGCTCATATTTACGACTGTTTTCAGTGTCCTGGGCTCACATGATCCCCTTTTGTGACCTTCTGACAAGCAAAGTCAACGGGGAAGCCAGATTCACTTAACAACCGTGTGACTAGTTTAACAAATGCAGCGATTCATTTAACAACAGTGGCAAGAAAGGTCGTAAAATGGGGCAAAACCGACTTAACAAAAATACTTTGCTAAGTAAATACTTACAAATAAGGTAAAGGTAAAAATTCCCCTCATACATACGTGCTAGTTGTTTCTGGCTCTAGGGGGCAGTGCTTATCTCCGTTACAATGCCGAAGAGCCAGCGCTGTCCGAAGACGTCTCCGTGGTCATGTGGCCGGCATGACTAAACACCGAAGGCGCACAGAGCGCTTGTTACCTTCCTGCCAAAGTGGTCCTTATTTTTCTACTTGCATTTTTTTACATGCTTTCAAACTGCTAGGTTAGCAGAAGCTGGGACAAATAATGGGATCTCACTCCATTATGCAGCGCTAGGGATTCGAACCACCGAACTGCTGACCTTTACAATTGACAAGCTCAGCATCTTAGCCACTGAGCTACTGCATCCCATCAAATAAGTATTATTTGTTGTTAATACTTAAAAATTCTCACTTAGCAACAGAAATTTTGGGCCCGATTGTGGTTGTTAAGTTGAAGATTACCTGTTTAGAAAACCGTATTTTCATTTGCTTGTTTGTATTAATTTCAGATTGTTATTGTAACGCCTGCCCCATTTCCCCCTTCTCCAGATGAGCTGTGATCACAGCTTCTGGAATTCCCATCAGCTGGAGTTATTGGTCATGTTTGTTGTGTTGGGGGTGGGGGGGGAACAGAAGTTGCAGACTGGGATACCAGACTGGTGTAGGAAGTTAGCACCTACCACTCTCCTAGGAAAATGAAATATTTTAGGATATACTAAAAAGGCAGAATATTTCCCCTAAAAGGGAAGTAGAAACTCAGAGAGGCAGAAACTCAGCCCACCACTTTGTTAATGGGCCATTAAGGCCTGGCCAATCTATTCTACATAACAAAGATCTACCTCTTCCAGGCAGAGCCATAATAAGAATTGCTCAAAGCCCTTTCATTACATCATCATCCAGCAAGGCTCAACCAAGCCTGGGACTCAGGACAGCCAAGACTTGCTCCATGGGAGTCTGACAACCAATCAGAATACGAGCTCAAATTCAAATCCCACCAGAGGGCATAAAACCCAGGGACTCTCAGCATTTCTTCCCTTTTTTTGACCCAGGAGCTCCCAGGCATGTCATCCTGTCCACCATTAAACCATCTTTCCAAACCGCCTCCATGTTTCCAGTGTCTTTTTCCCCACTTGGAACTGAACCCAGAAGGATATTTCTTCCAACCCAGAGTTTGGGTAACTAGGAAGTCTACTGTCCCTGTAAGCAATCGGGTGAGTCCAAAAGTCTGGCTGAACCACCACCAGATTCGAAACAAAAGAAAAGGCTTTCTGAATGTCCTCAGTTCTGAAAATGTCAACCCAGCCAGAAGACCCCAAGCTCACGAGGACCGACAGCGCAAAAGTGCCTTGTTATTTTCCTTCAACCCAAACTGTTCCTAACCTACCGTATCCAATCATCCTTTGCATTGTATGATGTCAAAAACACTTATTGTACAAGCCGAGATCTGTGTTTCTTTTGCCACAGACAATAAATCTTTAGTGTCTTCTTCTGATACGCATCACTTCACTTGATCTCAAGAGGCACTGAGGACTTTCTCTTCCTCTCTCCTTTCTTCCAACAAGGTCACTTCTTTGGCAGGCATGTTTGAGTTTCACCGTACAGGAATATCCTTTTTTTTTTTTTTCCTCAACAGCCTTCTATGTGTATTTACCCAATTTCAGTAAATTTCTATCTATCTGCCGGGTCCTGGCAGAGCTAAAACTGCCACAATTTCCCAAGCTAGCTAGGAATTCTGGGCATTCCAGTCCTTATAAATGAGGAGACCATCAGACTGGGGAAAACTGGCTGATATAAATAGTCACAAATGGCGTTATTGGGTCAAAAAGATGATTCACACTGTACAGAGATGCTTTGGGGATGATCAAAAGAATATGAGAAAAAGACTTAACTAATTTAGATTTTCTAAGGCGGGTAAAACAGATAGTAATGAAAAAGAATTAAGATGTCATCAAAGGCAAGAATATGTTTCTGGCGCTAGAGAAAGAGTTTAGAATGAGGATATATTATTTAAAGCTTCTCAGTATACTGAGCAGGCTCACAAATATTCTTGCATTCTGCTTTGTTCATTAAAATATACTTGACTAAGCCCTAACTGTGCTTCAAAAATCATAACAACACAAAAACTTCAAACCTTTATCCTACTGAGATTATCTCTATTTATTTAACTTCCATTCAGTGGTGGGAGTGAATTTTTTTTACTACCTGCTCTGGGGGCATGGCTTGGTGAGTGGGGCAGGGGAAGGATACTGTAAAATCTCCAGTCAGAGGTGGTATTTGCCGGTTCTCTGAACTACTCAAAATTTCCGCTTCCGGTTCTCCAGATCGGGTCAGAACCACCTCTGCTCCCCCGCCCTCTCTATGTCTATCTCTTTCTCAGTCTTTGACATTATCTCTATTTATCTATCTCTGTCTCTATCTCTATTTATCTATTTTTATGTCTCTATCCATCTCTATCTCTGTATATCTCTACCTCTGTCTGTCTCTATCTCTATCTGTCTATGTCTGTCTGTCTGTCTGTATGTCTCTCTCTCTATTATCTATCAATCTCCATTTATCATTTATCTATCTATATATATATCTATCATCTATCTATCAATGTTTATCTATCTATCTATCTATCTATCTATCTATCTATCTATCTATCTATCTATCTATCTATATCTGCAGTATCATATACTTCAATGAAAGTAGTTTCCAAGGCCCTCTTAATACATCATGCTACTGGTCCTTTTTGTGCAATCGTTGATATTTCTGAAGTAGGATTTGTATTTACTTATATAGTGGTGTTTTCTATGCTACAGTGACTCATTCCTTCAACAATATTAACAGATAAATTCCACGGCTGTCCTTGCAAGATGGACATCGACCTAAGCATCCAGTCATGGTGCATATACAGGCTGAAAAAACCCAGATGAGCACCTGCCATCTCACAATCCCCTGAGTTCTTGAATCTCAGATACGATACCTCTACCCTATGATCCTTCTGCCAAGAGAGAGAAGAGATTGCTGGGTCTCTTCTGGACCATTTTTTGCTTTTTTTTAAAGAGGGACGTTCCTCTCTTAGCAAACAATACCAAGGAGTGCAACTTTAATTCTAGAATTGGGATAAATTCTACTCAAGTTTCAGGAAGCAGTAGAGGAACAAAGACAATGCTGGTATTCAATTTTTTTAACGACCAGTTCTGTGGGCGTGGCGTGGTGGGTGTGGCATGGCCAGCGTGGCTTGGTGGGCATGGCAGGGGAAGGATACTGTAAAATCCATCCTTCCCTCTCCACCCCAACCTGCTTTCCAGCTCCAGCTGCTGCAAACACTCAGTGGAAATCACTTTGAATTTGGAACTAGGGGCAATGGGTAGCTAAGTTTACCGATGTTGCTTCAGCTACCGATCTCATGTCATTTCTATGTCTGGGTTGACAAAGAGGAGAAGGTCCGTTAAATGGAGGGTGACAGCTAGTAATTATTGGAAAGCTGTAGATCGTAGGTGTAACAAGGACGGCTGGGATAAGGTGTCAAAAGCAGGTCATTAATGCTGACAAGACCGGAGTTCAGCTTTAACAGCTGTCTCTCTCTCCCAGCTGGGCTGACCCTGCCTGCTAGAACCGGATCTCCTCAGAGGCCTAACCGGGCATGGCTTAGACCCAGGAAAGACACAAAAGAAGATCTTGGATAATATTAATGGCCTTTAAAAAGGAAAGAAACCACACAGACACAGACAAAATAGTTCACGTCCTGCGAATCAACCCTTGAGAGGCCTGCGTTCCCTTTAGAGCAGGGTTCTCCAACCTTGGCAACTTTAAGACTGGGGGACTTCAACTCCCAGAATTCCTGCTGGCTGAGGAATTCTGGGAGTTGAAGTCCATAAGTTTTGAAGTTGCCAAGGTTGGAGATCACTGCTCTAAAAGGCATATGGCTTTCCAGGGCTACCTAATCTCCAAAATTCGTATGGAAAACACTCTCAGAGTTCAGTAGGTGGAAAGCCTTGCCATTTACTACCATATGACCATGAGGATGCTCCAACAGTCATTAAGTGTGAAAAAAGAGTTATAAGTCACTTTTTGCAGTGCCGTTGTGATAGGGTGAGGGACCAGGATCCTTTCATGATTTGTGGACTTCAACTCCCAGGATTCTTGAGCCAGTCGCCCTTTCATGATTTGTGGACTTCAACTCCCAGAGTTCCTGAGCCAGTTGCCCTTTCATGATTTGTGGACTTCAACTCCCAGAATTCTTGAGCCAGCCACTCTTTTATGACCTGTGGACTTCAACTCCCAGAGTTCCTGAGCCAGTCGCCCTTTCATGATTTGTGGACTTCAACTCCCAGAATTCTTGAGCCAGCCACTCTTTTATGACTTGTGGACTTCAACTCCCAGAGTTCCTGAGCCAGTTGCTCTTTCATGATTTGTGAACTTCAACTCCCAGAATTCCTGAGCCGGCTGTCTGCTCTTAGCAATCACACAGATTTTCCCCATGCAGAACTGACCCTGGCTTAGCCTTTCAAATTTTCCAACGCTGAATGCATCTCCACTATAACTGAATTCCTCCACCTCACTGCTGGTTGTCTTCTTTATTGCAACCTTAAAATCCCTCCTGTATGGCTTTTGTCAATGCTCCCTTCACTTGCAGTACTTGTTGCTCACTGCAGACTTTGTTGTAACCGGAGCATTTCCAGCTGAAAATAATTTGTTGCTAATAAAACAGAAGGTAAAATGAAAGCAAACATAAAATCTGGAGGAATTAATAACGAAACGGAGGCTGGCAGATTCTAGGAAAGTGCTTTCAGAAACAATAGAGGTAAATAATGACTAGCCAAACCAAAAGGGAAGCCTGTAAAAATGCAGCCTAAAAAACAGGTAGTGATCAAAAGTCTTAAAATTGAGAGCACGTCTTTGGGCAAAGGAGAGTTTAAAAAGCACTGCTTCTCCAAAATGTGTCTTCTTTGTTTAAAGGCTGAGGGAAATCACCCCGCCTAGAAGAATGAAATATTTTGAGAAACTATCCTATCCACAAGACAAAAGATCTTCAGCTCCAGGGTGATTGGATTAAGAGAACATAATATGATCATTTAGCAGAAGATACAAAGCCCCACTACATTGCAATCTCTTAAGGACATTGCATCACCCAGAAAACTTCAACCAAACCTGGGAGCTCAGACAAACATGACCCCATAGGAATCTGACAACAGCCAATACATGTTCTTGCACAGGAACAGGTAGCTCAAGTGCAAAGCCCAAGAAAAGGTATAAATACCCCTCATTTTCAACTCCATGGGGTCTGCTGCATCAGGACTATGTGCTTGGTGGTCCTGTTCACCCTCTTTCCAATCAGCCTCCATGTTTCCAGCGTCTTCCTCCCAGCTTGGAATTGAACCAGATGGATATTTCTTCCAACAAGGCAAATAAATAGCATCTCCGTGGACCTGAGTTGTCTGCTCTCATGTAGGATTCCTGATATTTTCTTTATATATATAAAAAAGAGAGTCTAACCTCTGAACGACTCCATTTCTGTCCTAGGAGCCTGTTCATCAATCTCTTCCCAAGAAACTGTCCCGAGTCCTGTAACCTTCATTAGCTGGTGTTTGTTTCACTGTTCAAACCCGTCAGATTCTATCCTTTTACTTCGCTCCTTATCACCGCCTCTTCTTCAGACAATTCATCCCTAAGAAACCTGCCCTGACTCTTGACTGTGGGTCTTAATTGCCTCTTCTGTCAGTTTGTGAACAGTGCTCCTTCAACAGGAAGAGATACGCTGAGCAGTTATTGAACCTGCAGGCATCCGGTCCAGCTGCTGGGAACCCAGTTCAAAGTAACAAGGCAGCTTTGCAAAGAGGGGTTGTTTCAAAGCCATGGTCATTATTAGCATTTCCATCCTGGTTCCTGTTCTGACCAAAGCTTCCTGATCATAATTAAGCACACGCTTAGTTAAAACAGCTCTTGTTTTATTTTAACACTGGGAACTATGTTCATTCCCAGCCGGTAATGAGCCCCAAACCGTCCCTCAAGATAAGCATCCACCTTTCTTTCTTTCCGCTTCTATGAATTGCAATAGCACAATTCGATTTTTTGCACCAACAAGGGAGACTGGCATGGTTGCTGGAATGAGGAATTGAGGATTTGGAAATGGAATTCGTATTGATATTGTTTGAAATGAACTATGATGTAGTCCCTTACTACATTGTTTCTCAACCCTGGCCACTTTAAAATAATGAGTGGACTTCAACTCCCAGAATTAGTATTTAAAAGGCAGCCATATCCATAACAAACCAGTGTGGTTGGTTCAAAGTGGATGGACTAAGTTATGGTGGAGATGAGCTCATTGTTGGGAAATCTGAAGGTTAGTGACAGGTCTTCATAGAGAAAATCTATGCAATTGTTAATGACAGATAGTAACAACAACAACAATAAACACTGTCATATAGTCAAGAACATAATGGAACATTAAGTGGTAAAAGTTGTCGAAAATGAGAAGCTGAAGATCTCGTGGGGCTTTCAAATACAGACGGATCGTCATTTGGAACACAACATGCCAGATATCACCGGCGTTGAAAACCGAAGCGTTACTGATATCACTGTACCAGGAGACGCCAAAGTCGAAGAAAAAAACTGGAAAAAATCATGAAATATCATGACCTGGCCATCGAAACTATGCGATTGTGGATGAAACATGTGACAGTGATACCCATTGTCATCGTGGCACTTGGTACCATGTCCAAGAATTTTACAAAACACATCAAAGAAATTACAGCTTCCTGCAATAACACTAGTGGAACTGCAAAAAACTGCGCTACTGGGAACATCGTACATCTTAAGAAAATACTTGGTTGATACCTAGGACTCTGGCAGCAACCCGTATCAACCATTAGCACCACTCACATTTTTGAATGTTCAGTTGACTGAGTGTCATGTTTAATGAATAAAAGAGATAACAACAACAATAATAATAATGATAATAATAATAATTGACATTGGCAATGATATTATGGCAACTTAAGTTTAACTTACTTAAACTGCATAATTTTGGGGGTGCAATCCCAAAACAACTGAAGCACCACTTGAACACCAGTGGCATTGATAAATCTGCCATCAGTCAATTGCAAAAACAGAGGTGGTATTCAGCAGGTTCTGACAGGTTCTGGAGAACCGGTAGTGGAAATTTTGAGTAGTTTGGAGAACTGGCAAATCCCACCTCTGACTGGCCCCGCCAACCCCATCTATTCTCTGCCTCCCATTGAGTCCCAGCTGATCCGCTGGGTCTTCTTTTGTTGCCCTGCACAGGAGAACAGAGCTGGAAAGCAGGTTAGTGGGGTGGGGAGGGAGTGGGGATTTTGCAGTATCCTTCCCCTGCCACGCCCACCAAGCCACACCCACAGAACCACTAGTAATTTTTTTTTGAATCCCACCACTATGCAAAAGGCGGTTTTACTTGGAACAGCTTCCATCCTGCGGCGAGATCTGTAACACTGTCAAACATCCAGATTTGCCTATCCCGGGTCCTTGGTAAGGACTTGATAGGTAAACAAAAATGCCAGCCTAAACATCTGGCTGACCGTACAATGATTAGTAATAATAATAAAAAGTTGACAGTGACAATTATATTACGGCAACATAAGTACTTACGTAAACGGCATAATTTATATGCTGATGTCACAATGCAAGTATCATCTTTAACCACTCCCCCACCCCACCACTTGGAGATGCTTGCTAAAGGTTAGTGCAAGAAAAGGACCCTGAATGAAATGGAAACACACTGGTAAAAGAGAACCGGAACGAAAAGGTCACGGCTCTGCAAAACCCAGGCCACCCCGTTTCGAAGACAGCCCAACCCTATTATCAAATGAAGCCAGAGCAATCTATTCTAAACCGCCTTTAGGATGACACTTGCCTTCCTCCGGTGCTAATTTAATGCCTGAAAAGGAGCTTTGGGCATCAGGAGAAATACCTCTCGTCACAACGGCAGCGTCGTTCAGTAAAAGCAATTTGCTAATATGTTCTGGCTCGGCCATTACTGTGATCAGGAAACAATAAGATGAGCAGCTTTCTTGTATCCCAGCTTTGGTTGGGGGCGTCACCGTGGCAAAGCAGTTCCTGGCACTGGTTGCTGATCTTTAGGGCTCTTTTAAAAGTCTTTTGCAAAGCAGATCCCCCCCCCACCCCCACAGGCTTCATAGATAAGGAGTTTGGTACATACTATAGTTGAATAAACCACAATTGGCCAAAACCGCACTACACGAAAGTTATAAATCACACTTTATAAAAGGTCAAAGGACTGCCCAAATACTTTGGTCCTTTGGCCACTGAATGAGAAGAGAAGACTCCTTGGAGAAGGCCCTGATACTGGGAAAGACGGAAGGCAAAAGGAGAAGGGGAACGGCAGAAGATGAGAATGATTAGATCTGGCCCACGGGGCCACCTGGAAACTGCAAAGGACTGGCTTGCGGTGCCTTTGCCAGTGAAAATGGAGCTCAGAGGGGCCCTCCCAAGCTCCATTTTTGCTGGCAGAGGGTTGCAGGAGGCCACTGCAGCTGAAAATGGAGCTTGGGAGGGTCATGCGTGGCTCTCCCGAGCTCCGCTTTTGCAAGCAGAGGGTTACAAGAGGCTGTCGTGGCTGAAAATGGAGCTTGGGAGCCTGTTTTTGCTGGCGGAGCTCTTGAGCCACCACAGGTGCCCCTGACACGAGTGACGTCGAGATGGCCACCCTGACCACACCCACCCTGGGCCCCCGAGCTCAAACAGAACCCTGATGTGGCCCTCAAAAATATTGAGTTTGACACCCCTGGTTTATAGAGTGTCATCAACACCACGAACATGAATTTGGACAAATTCTGCGAAACTGTGGAGGACAGGGTGGCCTGGTGTGTTGTTTGTCCCTGGGGTCACAACGAATTGGATACAACTTAGCGACTGAACAACAATATATCTTCTCTTGCTCAATGTCTTTCTTGACCAATTGTTCCCAACACTTCAGTGTTTAATGATATAACTGACTCTGTTTCTCCTCACAGATTCCAATATATTTATATTATCAAATCATCAAGGGGACCAAATGTTTACTACTCTTAAGTCTGACCTCCAATTGAGAACATAAACCTAATGGCACTAGTAGTAAATCAGCAATTCTCCAACTTGGCCCGAAAAAGAATAACTAGCCTGTTTTCATGATCTTGGATAGACTAAGCAATGGAACCCACCATTATCTGATATTCAGGCAAAGCGGTGAAGACAAGATTCCGAAGAGAATAAGAACATAAAAAGTGTTCAACTGAGTTCTCCTACTTAAATATAGGCCGTCATCTAAAATTGTGCAAGACAAGAATGTCGTACTGGTGACCATAGCAATGTGCAAAAAGGCATTTTTATGTTGGATTGCAGTCAGACAAAAAGTCTGGCTAGGAAGAGTGATAAAATGATGGATTTGGCCCAGACCTATTTCAAAAATGTGCAAATTAGTACCAGATCTCTGGATCATGTGGCATTGCCAGCACTGTCCAAACAAGTGTACACTTCCAAAAATCTCTACTCTTCATAACCCGAAGGACAACAGCGGTTATTAACTCTCACAAACAAAGGCAACAGCTTAGGAAACGCTGGCATAACCATTCTACCCTAACGGACATAAATATGATTTCCATTTACCTTGACTAAGATGCCACCAGAGTACAGATTTACTTGAGCTTTTAAAAGCATCAAACCAATGTGAATACCCATCCCAGCAGAAATTGTAACACCGGAAAAGATTCCAAATTCCAGCCACATTTATTTATTTTTTTGCTTATTCAGAGCACTAAAAACGATTTAAGACCATTCCTCTGAAAATCTCTCATGCTATATGCCCATCGTTTTATCACTTCTTCCTAACCAGAGCTGGGTTTATCTCTGACTATATAATCCGACATTAAAAATGTCTCCTTCCCATATAGGTGCAACACAGACCATAAAACTGCCTGCTGCAAATTCTGCTGATTCAAGCACAGCATTGATCTGACGGCTTCCTAACATTTGGTATGTAAACAGTTCCGCGTTCTACATTTTCCAATGTTTACTTAGCCCAGACAATGAGACTTTGAAACTGGGCTAAGAGGTAGGGGGGTGAAAGTCATCATCAGATTACCTTCCATTTTAGAAAAGAAAAAAGGGGCATCGGAGGTCTTCTAGTCCAACACCTTGCTCAAGTAGGAGATCCTAAACCAGTGGTGGCCAACCTTTTTGGACTTGTGTGCCAAAAATTGTGTGTGTGCTGGCGCTCGTGCACTCACATGCCAGCACCCAGAAGGCAGTGCATGCGCCCCCGCTCCCTGCGCATGCAATTCCCCACCGCCTCCCCTTAGCTGCACTGCGCCTCACAGCTGATTTTTGACTGGTTTGAGGCCTTTTTTCAGCCTTCCAGAGGCTTGAAAAAAGCCTCTGCAGGCCGAACAGGCCCATTCCGTCACTTCCGGTATTAACAGGAAGTGATGAAACGGGCCTATTCGGCCTGCAGAGGCTTTTTTCAAGCCTCTGGAAGGCTGAAAAAAGGTCTCAAACCAGCCAAGAATCAGCTGTAAGACACGTGCATGCACAGAGAGGTAAATTTGCCTGCGGCTCGCGTGCCGGCAGAAATAGCTCTGCATGCCACCTGTGGCACGAGTGCCATAGGTTCACCATCACGGTCTTAAACCATTTCTAACAGATGGCTGTCCAGTCTCTTCTTAAAAGCCTCTAGTGATGGAGTGCCGACAATTTCTGGAAGGAAACTGTTCCACTAGTTGATTGTCCTCATCTTATTTTATAATGTAGACACACACACACACACACACCTCTTATAAGGGATAATGGTAAATTGTTTGCAAAGCATGAAGTACAAGGAAGAATTATTAATGAGAGAGAACTATCAATATTTCAAAAATTATAGATTACTAAGAGACGAAAATGACAGGACTGTAGCCAGAGAGGACAACGCTGGTTTCACCACCTTGTGTTTCTTGAAGAAATAGGATACGGGGGAGGAGAAAGTAAGGTACTCCTTGACTTATAACAGCTCGTTTAGCAACCGTTCAAAGTTAAAATGCACTGAAAAAAGTGATTTATGCCCGTTTTCATACTTATGATGATTGCAGCATCCCCATGGTCACTTGATCAAAATCCATCCAGGTGGCCACTGACTTGTATTTATGGTGGTTGCAGTGTCCCGGGATCATGGGATCCCGTTTTGTGACCTTCTGACAAGCAAAGTCAACGGAGAAGCCAGATTCACTTAAAGACCATATTACTAACGAAACAACTGCAGTCATTCACTTGACAACTGCGGCAAGAGAGGCCATAAAATGGAGCAAAGCTCACTTTACAACTATCACACTTAGTCACAGAAATGTTGGGCTCAGCTGCGGTGATAAGTCAAGGATTACCCGTACTGAATCAGATAGTTCGTTAGGAAAAGTAAAACCAAAAAGTTCTCTTTGAACAGAGGCGTTTTTTTAAAAAAAAGGGGGGGAGGGAA
Source organism: Pseudonaja textilis (assembly GCF_900518735.1). The sequence goes on along the minus strand of NW_020769425.1, from coordinate 1,360,224 downwards.
AATGTTGTCCAGGTGGTCCTCGACTTACAACAGTTCATTTAGAGACTGTTCAAAGTTACAACAGCACTGGAAAAAATTGATTTACAACCGTTTTTCACAGTTACAATCTTTGTAGCTTCTCTATGATCATGTGATCAAAATTCAGATACTGTTTCATACTTATGACCATTGCGGTGTCCTGGGGTCATGTGACCATCTTTTTCAAGACAAGCAAAGTCAACGGGGAAGTCAGATTCACTTAACAACCAAGTTACTAATTTAACAACCACAGTGATTCACTTAACAACTACTGCAAGAAAAGTCATAAAATGGGGCAAAACTCACATCACAACTGTCTCCTTTCTCATCATCAAACCAGCGCCTGATGAGGAGAGCACATCTTTTTCCTTCTATCCGGGCCACTTTTTATAGAGGCACAATTGAGAGCATTTTAACAAACTTCATCACTGTTTGGTTCGGTGACTGCAGTGCCTCAGATAGAAAGTCCCTACAGAGAGTGGCGAGGACAGCCAAGAAGATCATAGGAAGCTCTCTTCCTGTTATTCAGTATACTGCTTATAAGCACTATGTGCTTAGAGCTCAAAGCATTGTTAGAGACCCCGCACACCCACTTCACAGTCTGTTTCTATTGCTCCCTTCTAGGAGGAAGTTTTGAAGTATTTCTAGCAGGACTACCAGGTTTTGTAACACTTTTATTCCCTATGCCCTCCGTCTGGTAAACTCACAAGACTAATTTTTCTCGCCATGTACATTACTTCCAAACTAGACTGTGTTGTTTCTCCGCGTCGTAAAATATATGTGGGCATATGCGTAATTTTGCATTTATTTATTCATTTTGTCGTGTTTATGTAGTGTATATTGGAGGTGGTGACCCTTTGAGAGCTGTACACAATGAAATTTCATTTTAACGCATGCCGATTCGTGTACATTCAAAGGGACAATAAAGCTAGTCTAAGTATAAGTTCTAAGTCGAATTGAGCAACACAAATTGTTAGAGGACTAGCTGTGCCACAAGTTCTCGATTTTTTTTTTTTTTTGGTCTCCTTCTCTTAACATCAGCTGGGAAATCCCTCTTGAAAACGGGAAAGATTTCCGTTCTCGGTGCAGGGCCAGGTTGCAAAATTAGTTTTCGGGAGGGATGCCCCGTTCCTTAGCGTTAGCCACAAGCCCACCCCCAAGGGCTACAACAGCCTCCATATGGAAGAAGCAAATAAGAGTAAAGAGGCTGGAGTCCTTGGGGGGGGGGGGGGGTGTTATGTTAAACCGCAGCCAAAGGCCAAGAGGTTAATCTGCCTCTTATCATTAGGTTTGCTGCCCGCCCAAAGACTATTTAATAAAGAGAGCCCGGCCGGACCATTTAAATGGAAGCGATTGATTTTCATTTAGCATTTGTCCACTACTACTACTACCACGGCGTCGCTTGAAAAAATCCATTTCAGGGTGACCCAATGCGAGACAAGTCATATGTATCTCTATATATTTAATGGCAGGGAAGGAGCAGGGCCTGTAATTGAATTAATGCATGCTCCCTCTTCTCCGCGGGTGGGGTGAGGGGCGGTGGGTTAAAATAAAATTTAAAAAAAAGCATACCTTACGTTTAGGCGACATTAAGTCGGTGACACGAAGTGACAAGCAGGAGCACCGTCAGCAGTTGGATGCTCAGAGCCGTGACACGGTTAAATAAAATAAAAAATATATAAAAAAAGAAGATAGGCCAGGAATATTGATGGCGCCCCATCCTTCAAGCAGGTCTGGGGCCTTGTGAACTTGGGGCCACTGGGGGCCAAAATGCCTGCTTGGCTCCATTCCAGGCCTCCCGGAATAAAATTTTGTGTGTGTGTGTGTGTGCGCGTGTGTGTGCATGTGTGTGTGTGTGTGTGTGTGTGTGTGTGTGTGCGTGCCAAGGTTTCCCTCATCCTTCCCATAAGGGATTTCATATTTTTATTAGTTTGTCAAAACTACGTAGAAGACTCCGGGAAGAGTCAGAGAAGAGCAACCAAGATGATGAGGGGACTGGAGGCTAAAACATATACAGAATGGTTGAAGCAGAGGTGGTATTCAGCAGGTTCTGACCCAGTTCTGGAGAACCGGTAGCGGAAATTTTGAGTAGTTTGGCAAATTCCACCTCTGACTGGCCCCACCAACCCCATCTATTCTCTGCCTCCTGAGTCCCAGCTGATTAGTCTTTGGTTGCCCTGCACAGGAGAATGGAGCTGGAAAGCAGGTTAGTGGGAGCTAACGGGAGATTTTACAGTATCCTTCCCTTGCCAGGCCCACCAAGCCATGCCCACAGAACCGGTAGTAAAAAAAATATTGAATCCCACCACTGGAGAATGGAGCTGGAAAGCAGGTTAGTGGGGTGGGGAAGGAATGGGATTTTGCAATATCCTTCCCCTGCCATGCTGGCTGAGTCTTCTTTTGTTGCCCTGCACAGGAGAACAGAGCTGGAAAGCAGTTTAGCGGGGTGGGGAGGGAATAGGGATTTTGCAGTAACCTTGCCACGCCCACCAAGCCATACCCACCAAGCCACACACACAGAACTGGTAGTAAAACATTTTTGAACGCCACCACTGCAGCACTAAACCCTAATAATACAACATAAGATGATTCTGGGCATGTGGAATAACAAAGTTGGAAGGGACCTTGGAGGTCTTCTAGTCCAACCCCCTGCTCAAGCAGAGAATCCCAGACCATTTCAGACAAATGGCTGTTCAGCCTCTTCTTAAAAACCTCCAGTGTTGGAGCATCCACAATTTCTGGAGGCAAGTCGCTCCACTGGTTGATTGTTCTGTTAAGAAGTTTCTCCTTAGTTCCAGGTTGCTTCTCTCCTTGATTAGTTTCCATCCATTGCTTCTTGTCCTGCCTTTGAGTGCTTTGGAGAATAGGTTGATCCGCTCCCCCTCTTCTCTGTGACAGCCCCTCAAGTATTGGAAGGCTGCTATCATGTCACTCCTAGCCATTTTTCCCAGTAGACCAGACATACCCAGTTCCTGCAACCGTTCTCCGTATGTTTTAGCCTCCAGGCTCCTAATCATCTTTGTTGCTCTTCAATTTTGAGTATGGAGAACCAGCAAATACCCCCTCTGACGGGAGATTTTACAGTATCCTTCCCCTGCCAGGCCCACCAAGCCACACCCACAGAACCGGTAGTAAAAAAAAAATTGAATCCCACCACTGGAGAATGGAGCTGGAAAGCAGGTTAGTGGGGTGGGGAAGGAATGGGATTTTGCAATATCCTTCCCCTGCCACGCCTACCAAGTCACGCCCACCAAGCCACGCCCACAGAACCGGGAGTAAAAAAAATTTGAATCCCACCACTGCTAGCAACCAAAACTGGATGCAGTATTCCAAGTGTGGTCTTACCAAGGCAGTCTAAAGTGGTGTTAACACTTCAATTAATTAGTTAATCAATCATTTGAGCTCCTAGTCCTAAAATAAAGAAGAAAATTAAGAGAAAAGAGGAAGATGTTTTCTCTGTTGCTTTTAGGAAGAAACAGACAATAATAAATTCTACGGGGGGTGGGGAGTGGGTTTAACACTATTTAACACCTCTGTTTTGTCGCCAACTGCCATTCTTCAGTTATCTCCCATTCCACTTGCGCTCCTGCCAACCAACTTCTGAAATTCCCGCAGCACCTGACCCTTAGACCTTCCCTCCAGCCATCTTCGATTCCCAGAACTTGTGGAGTTTTTGTTATTGTTTTTCCTGGGAAACGACTGCAAACAGCAGAAAAGTGTATTATTTCACCGGTTGGGGAGGACTGACGCGGCTTTAGTCGTGTCTCAGAATTTTTGTTCTGCTTTGCGGTAATGAATTACAGCTTCTCTCTTGCTGCTTGGTCTTTCTAACATCGGCGATCAGCTTGGGCTCCGAATTGTGTAACATCCTATTGTTTGTTTTGGCACCGGCCCCTAAACTGAGCTTCATTTTGACAGTCAATCATGTTGGTCTTCTTGTCTGGCACTTTGCAACCAGGCAACTGGGTGCAAGACAGAGATGAGATCACTTGCAAAATCGGGATCTTTCCCTCCCCGCCCCCTCTTAATACAGCAGTCCTCGACTTACAATGGTTTGTTTTGGGACTGCTCAAAGTTACAATGACACTGAAAAAAGTGACTTGTAAACCATTTTTTTCAAACCAACGACTGTTGCGGCATCTCCAAGGGTCAGCTGATCAAGTTTCAGGTGCTTGGCAAGTGAGTCATATTTATGACGGTTGCGATGTCCCGGGGTCATGTGATCCTAATGCAATCCTAAATTGTATTAACAAAAGGATACAACCAAGATCAAGGGAGGTACTAATACCACTCTATTAAGCCTTAGTAAGACCACACCTAAAGTACTGCATCCAGTTTTGGTCACCACACTATAAAAAAGATGTTGAGACTCTAGAGAAAGTACAGAGAAGAGCAACCAGGATGATTAAGGAGATTAAAACATACAACGAACGGTTGCAGGAACTGGGCTTGGCTAGTCTAGTGAAGAGAAGGACCAGGGGAGACATGATAGCAGTCTTCCAATATTTGAGGGGCTGCCACAGAGAGGAGGAAGGGGTCAAGCTATTTTCTAAAGCACCTGTAGGCCAGACAAGGAACAATGGATGGAAACTGAACAAGGAGAGATTCAACCTGGAAATAAGGAGAAACTTTCTGACAGGGAGAACAATCAACCAATGGACCAGAAGTTGCCCTCGGAAGTTGTGGGAGCGCCATCACTGGAGGCTTTCAAGAAGAGATTGGACTGCTATTTATCAAAAATGGTGTAGGGTCTCCCTCTTGGATGGCAGGTAGGACTAGATGACCTACAAAGTCCCTTCCAACTCTGATTATCTGTTATCTGATCCCCTTTTGTGACCTTCTGACAAGCAAAGCCCATGGGGAAGCCAGATTCACATAACAACTGTGTTATGAACTTAACAATGCTTTGCGCACTGATGGTATGTGTGTGTGCGTGTGTGTGTGTGTGTGTGTGTGTGTGTGTGTGAGAGAGAGAGAGAGAGAGAGAGAGCGAGAGAGAGAGAGACTACGTAGCACGCATAAATGCCATTTTCCAAGTCCTGTCTTAATAAAAGATGATTCAACAGGAGTCGACCTTCTCTAACTTCACAAGGCACAAGCCAGCACTCAATACCTGACATTTATTCAGAGGCTGCTTTCACTCCCCCCACTCCCCCCCGCTCGGAGAAAGGCTCGTAGTATTTTATAAAGCAATCTGACACATGCTAGCAGCCCATAATGGGAAAAGGTTTCTATCACGGATGCGACTACATGTGTTAAAGAACAAAGAATATAAGATGTGCTTAGCGGGGGCCTTTATTTCACTGACCAGGTGAGTTCTTTGCTTGACGGAGCACGTGGCTGATTGAGAGCCAGAATTGGTGAGTGAATCTGGGCTTGAAGAGGCCTTCTTTGCAATCGCTCGATGGCGGAGCACACGCTCCCATGCCAACAAGGTCTAGGTTTAATTGCCATCACCTCCGATTCAAAAGGTCAGAGAGCAGGTGACATGGCAGACCTTTACAGGAAACCTTGGAGAGTTTCCATCAATCAGAGTGGGCAACAGGCTGCTAAGTGGGCAAAAAGCCACCCTTTCTATGAAGCAGTTTTTAATGGACAACTTCCCAGCCTTATAGCAGCGTTCCGATATCTCCGGGGCTGCCCCAAAGAAGAGGGAGTCAAGCTATTCTCCAAGGTACCCAAAGGCAGGACAAGAAGCAACGGGTGGAAACTAATCAAGGAGAGAAGCAACCAAGAACTAAGGAGGAATTTCCTGACAGTGAGCACAACGAATCACTTCCCTCCAGAAGTTGTGGGTGATCCAACACTGGTGTTTTTCAAGAAGAGATTGGACAGCCATTTGTATGGTATAGGGTCTTTTGCTTGAGCAAGGGGTTGGACTAGAAGACCTTCAAGGTCCCTTCCAACTTTTATTCTCCTCTCCTCCCCTCTCCTGCTCTATTCCTGTTCTACTCTACTCTACTCTACTCTACTCTACTCTACTCTACTCTACTCTACTCTACTCTATTCTCCTGTGCACTACTCTACACTACTCTACACTACGCTCTATTCGGCTTTGTGGACCAGTGAGGTGGTTCCATGTATGGCTGACAAACCTGTGGGTGCAGCTCCATTTGCGCACGTGGCAGGCAAAGTGCGACCACCACTCACACAAATGGAGCTTACATGCAAACACTGGTCACTGCTTGTATGAATGGGGATGCACACAGGGACTCACCTACCACTTCCGTGGCTCAATTCCAAAAGGCTCAAGGCCTGGTAATGGGATGAGGCCCAGTGGTTGGAGACCCCTGTTCTAATGTACCAACCCTTGACCTGTAAGGCCCACGGGTCATGTCTGTTTGTGGCTACCCATCTTCACACGTTATTAAAACATACCATCGAGAGAGAGGGAGGGGGAGAGAGAGGGGGAGGGGGAGAGAGAGAGGGAGGGGGAGAGAGAGAAAGACCTATGATATATTTGTATTTATAAAAACAAAAAAGGAAATTTTCAGAAGCAGGTACTCAGGTACTCATCTCTTGTAGGTGCCAAAAATAAATAGAAATAAACGGAGGGCGGAGGTAACAATGAAGAAGACGGATTTTTGCGATTAGAGAAAAATCTTAACGAGCACACCCAGAGTAATTTCAAAACGTTAATAACTCCTTACTGTTTCCTCCTTCCTCTCCCAACTTTTAGTAACTTAATGAAACCGTACTTCATTAATATGGGCCACGAGCACGCAAAAATTAATTGTGAAATTAATAAAATCACGAAGAGTTATAGGAGCACCATAAAAGAATGAGAAGAAGTAAAATTGGATTAAGTACCTACTTGAAGCCAACTGCCTCCTTTTGGCTGGTGTGCAGATGAATTTCTCTTGGCATTTCTTGAGCCAAAATGTCTCAGAGGTGCTTTTTCAAAAGGTAATTGGACTATGTGTTTTTTTTTTCCTCGAGGAAGGTGTTTCATTTCTAATTGAAGAACTGGGCATGGCTAGTCTAGTGAAGAGAAGGACCAGGGGAGACATGATAGCAGTCTTCCAATATTTGAGGGGCTGCCGCAGAGAGGAGGGGGGGATCAAGCTATTTTCCAAAGCACCTGAAGGCCAGACAAGGAATCATGGATGGAAGCGGATCAAGGAGAAATTCAACCTAGAAATAAGAAGAAACTTTCTGACAGGGAGAACAATCAACCAAAGGAACAGTTTGCCCTTGGAAGTTGTGGGAGCTTCATCCTTTCAAGAAGAGACTGGACTCCCATCTGTCAGAAATGGTGGAGGGTCTCCTGCTTGGGCGGGGTGGTGATGGTGGTGGACTAGATGACCTACAAGGTCCCTTCCAATTCTGTTAATCTGTATTAATCCAAGAAGCGAAGTCAGAACTGAAGAAGCTTCTTGGATGAGAAATGAAACATCTTCCTCAAAGAGATTCATTTGATTATACAAAATGCAAAGCGTTTGTGGTTATAGTTATGGTTCTCAGGCATCATAAACAACTGCCTGAATTTACCTCAGGTTTTCCTGAATCCATCTATCCTTCTACTCAATTAGGATATCCAAATAACAAATTTACCAATAAATAAAGAGAACTGCTGTTAATAACAGTCAAGACAAGTTCTTTACAAGACTGTTCTTAATAAAATAATGAATGTATCCGTGTAATCTCTCTAACGTCATTGACAGAGAATGTATTTACTTTACAGTTAAAGAAAATGACTCTACACAGGCTTTACACAGGCCTGGTTCTGGATAAAAATCTCTACGCCAGCACTACACAACAGCATATTCTGAAATACCAAAACTGATGTGCCTGAACTCAAATCCAAGATGTTATGCAATCTGCAGCATTGTCTATACTGATAGTTGAGCCAAGCTGTGTTACTAGGAGCTTGGCAACTGACTCATATTTATGACAGTTGCAGTGTCATGGGATCATGGGATCATCTTTTGCTGCCTCTAAAGCAGATTCACTTAACAACTGTGTTACACACTTAGCAACTGCAATGATTCACTTTACGAGTGTGGCAATAAAAGTCATAAAATAGGGTCAGACTGACTTAACACATGTCTCACCGAGCAACATAAATTCGGGGCTCATCTGTGGTTGTAAATTGAGGACTACCTGCTTTCAGGATTGTAGATTTTTGTTTATAACTGATCAGAACAGAACTAACGTATGTCATGCCCCTGGTGGAGACTGACTCTGAGGGAGAGGAGGAACAGCCGACAGGGAGTGGAAGTGTGGCTCCGGAGGTTGTGGAGGAGGCTGGGGAAGGGCAGAGGCCGGCGAAGCAGTCAGAGGAGGACCCAGGCCCATCCCCTCTCCATCCTAGGGCACGCAGGAAGGAGAGGATAAGGGAGAGATGTGGTCTCCTCGGAAGGAGAGGACCTTGATCTTCTTCATGGGCTGCAGGTGTGAGAACTGAATTAGAGTTAGGACCTGCGTACTGGCAAACGCTGGAAACAAAGTGTGTTTTATTTTGGTCTGAAGTTATCTTGGTTGGTGTCCTTCCAACAGACCGTGCCTTGTTATCTCCTTGAATTTGGTAAATACTTCTCCTGTTCTGTTGTGGAAATTTAATCATTGTAGTTTGTTTGGTTTTTTTTATTTCACCTCTATCTGCTCATTAAGTTCAGACTGAATTGCTTTCTTTTGAAGACTATTTTTGAGTATGTTTTATCTCCTACTGAGAATTATTGAACAGTGGGGCCAAATTGGAGCCATTAAAGGACATTTATTTACATTTTGGATTTTGTTACGTTTGTGTAACACTCTGGGTCATCACAGCGTATCTCTAAGAGTTATTCCTAAAACACAGGTGGAAACATACTTATTTTCAGAACATTTGTGGAATTCACCTGGAACGCTGTGTATTCACATGCGAATGTCAGTATCTACCCTTCTTTTTTTTCCCCCCTCAACATTAATTATTCCCATGTCCAAGTGTTATGTGCCTCGGTCTTTAATCACCAAAAATCCTCATTCAGACAGGGCTTTTAATACATTGTCAATAAATCCTGTATCTACACAAACACATCATAATTCATAAAAGAGCATCTGATGCTTCTATACAGACAGCGCATTAAGGACTTTCCTAATTAATAACCCAGATTAAAACGTCTTGGCAATCAATTAAGATTAATGACAGAGATCGCTCTCCATTTTCCGCATGCCTGCCCTCCTTTCTCCTCCCTAAAATTGCTCCGGCTCCATCTCAGACTGTGCAAAACCCCAGGATGTGAAACTTTAATCCTGTTATCTGCTCCTTTCTTCATCTGAAAAGCTTAGAGATTAACACGGCAGATAATATCAAATTTACAACCCGGCCCTTCGGACAGCTGCCCTATTTTTCTGGAGTTAATGGAAAAGGAACTAATCTGGTTAAAAGCGTAAGTCTACTTCATAAATCTGGGTGCCCAAGACAGTTAAAGCTGTCACGACTCCTCTGGAGGGGAGCAGTTGAATTAAACTGTCAGGTTCCTGCATGCTGTTTCTGGAAGGCTAGCAAGACCTTCTGTAAACCGGACTAATGAGATCTTCGGCATTAGCATAAACCACGTCAGCTCGCAATACTCCAGGTCATAATCGCCGTGGTTGGTGGAATCAGGGAGTTTTGCATTTTACGACGGAGCGTGGTTACACATCGAAGTCAGTGGTGGGATTAAATTTTTTTTTTACTACGGGTTCTGTGGCCGTGGCTTGGCGGGTGTGGCAGGGGAAGGATATACTGTAAAATCTCCATTCTCTCCCCCCACCCCATTCACCTGCTTTCCAGCTCTGTTCTCCTGTGTAGGGCAACAAAAGAAGACCCAGCAGACCAGCTGGGACTCGGGACACAGAGAACAGACAGGGGCGGGGCCAGTCAGAGGTGGTATTTGCTGGTTCCCCAAAATTCTCAAAACTTCCACTACCAGTTCTGCAGAACTGGTCAGAACCTGCTGAATACCATGTCTGATTGAAGTCATCTCCTGTCCCAAGAGCAACGTTACAATTAAGTATGACTGTCTGGTTTCCATCTGCCTTCCGGTGGAACACTCTGATGGAACATAAGAGACAGAGAGAGAAAAAATGAGAGAGAGAGAGAGAGAGAAAGAGACAAAAAATGAGAGAGAGAATGAGAGAGAGAGGAAGAGGCACAGCCACATCAAATATGGAAGTAGAGGTCACTCTGGAGTGAGGCTGGCAAAATTATGGGCAGTCCTCGACTTACAACCACAACTGAGTCCAACATTTCTGGTCGCTAAGTGAAAAATTGAGTTTTACGACCTTTTACTGCCACAGTTGCAAAGTGAATCACTGTAGTTGTTAAGTTAGTAACAAGGCTGGGAAATGAGTCTGGTTTCTCCATCGACTTGGCTTGTCGGAAGGTCGCGAAAGGGGATCGCGCAACGCCTGGGACACCGCCACCATCATAAATATGAGTCAGTTGCCAAGCATCTGAATTTTGATCACGTGACCATGGGGGTGCTGTAAGTGTGAAAAGCAGTCTTAAGTCACTTTTTCCAGTGCTGTTGCAACCTCAAATGGTCACTAAGCAAATGGGTTTAAGTGTATAGTCTAACTGTATATTCCTTACTTATATTATAACTGTATTGTTGTGGCCCCTCCAGCAGCCGAATCAGAGGAGGAGGAGGAGGCGTAGGAGTCAGGGCAGGGGTGGGATTCAAATGTTTAACAACCGGTTCTGTGGGCATGGCTTAAGTGGTGGGCGTGGCTTGGTGGTCATGTGACCAGGTGGACGTAGCTTGGAGGTCATGTTATTGGCTGGATGTGGCCAACTCAATATCACTCACATCGAGGCCCGCATATCCTCACCTGGCCTCTAATGACTGTGGGGATGTTGCAACAGTCGTAAGCGTGAAAAATGGTCATCAGTCACTTTTTTCAGTGCCGTTGTAACTTTGAATGGTCGCTCCACACAAGCAAGTACCAGCAAAGGAGGGGGAAAAAACTCCAGAGAAGTTCCTGAAACAGGAAGTCTAGTCCTGCCAAGAATGTAATAAGGGTTAACAGAGAGGCAGTTTCTGCAAGCAACACCAGAATGTTTCCTTCCTGCTTTCCTTACAGGATTAGGCCAATAATTTCTTCCAACAACCGGTTCTCCGAACTGCTTAGAATGTTAACAACCAGTTCTAGCGAATAGGTGAGAACTGGTAGAATCCCACCCCTGAGTCAGGGTCAGCATCAAAGCAATCTGAGAGCTCTGAGGGGGAAGATGGAATGGAGCTGTCAGAGAGAGACAGAGGCAGAGCCTGGGCCGTCCGTCCACCCTCAGATGGAGAGTCAACAGCCCCCAGGACTGGAGTGGCTGATGAGGAAGAAGAGGAACAGATGGGTCCATTGCCTGAAGTGCAGATGCACAGAAGGCAGAGGAGAGGAGAGCAGTGGAAATCTGTGGGCCGGTCCTTGGGAAGGAAGGGCCACCATTGCTAGCGATACCTCACTCTAGCTCTGGGGATAAAAGGCAGGGGGAAGAGATGAATAAGTGTGTTAGACAACTATTCATCTCCCAGCCAGATAGACTTGTTAGCTTGTGTTGAGAGACAAACGTTTTGCTGGGACTGCCGGCACTCCTAATAAAGAAATCTTTAAGTTCGCTTCAGAGGGTTTGTTGTGTTTGGGGAGCTGGTTCACAACAGTATATTCCTTATTTGTTAGACTGTAGATTGGTGTTTCTCAGAGTTGGCAACTTGAAGATGTGCGGGCTTCATCTCCTAGAAATCCACCAGCCAGGCTTGGTGGGGAAGTTATCCAGGTTGAAAAACATGGCTGTAGAAATAGCAGTAGCACTTAGACTTTTATACCGCTTCACAGTGCTTTCTAGCTTTCTCTAAGCAGTATATAGAGTCAGCCTGTCGCCACCAACAATCTGGGTCCTCATTTTACCCACCTCACAAGGAGGGAAGGCTGAGTCAACCTGGAGCCTGGTGAGATTCGAACTGCCAAATTGCAGGTATCTGGCAGTCAGTAGAAGTAGCCTGAAGTACTGCACTCTGACTGCTGTGCCACTATGGCTCACAAACATGATTAAGGTAAAAAAAGGGGGGGGGACCATGTGACATTCAAACCACAATGCATCAAGACTGATCAGTATTAATAGAGAATTCTGCATGTGACTTAGATAAGACTACGACGAGAAGTCTAGTCTGCTTCATCTTATTAAAAATGTTATGTGAACACCTTGATTGAGTAAAGTCACAACGGCCAGTAATACATGTACTCCCTAGCCTGATAACCATGTTGGAAGCAAGACTGGAATGACTGGAATGTAAAAAGGTGTGTGCATTAAACAGGAAGAACCTACTTCTTTTATTAGCAAATTAATATTGAAATGAACACATAAAAGGAAGAAAAACAGAAGCACTACACGGTAGTGAAACAAAGATTTAGGGGAAGAATTAATCGATCTGAAATGAAGGGGAGAGATTTGTGGGTTTGACAAATATATGCATGGAACTGAAGGATTCTAGAGGGCGTATTAAAATATGCATCAGAATGTATGAATTAAAGTCATCTATATTACTGCGGTGCATATAAAATAATGAATCCAAGGGTGGATTACAGTGGGATGCCCACTTTGGTGGGACTGGTGATAATAGGAATATTGAAAGAAGCAGGTTTGGGGGGAAAAGGTGGAACATTTTGAATGAACGCAAGTTCATTCCGGGAAAAAATTACTTTGTTAAGTGACAGGAATGAATGGATGGAAACATATACTAAAAGCATACTGAAAAAATGACTGGCCCATTCAGAATAACAGAGTTAGAAGGGACCTTGGAGGTCTTCTAGTCCAACCCCCTGCTCAATCAGGAAACCCTATACCATTTCAGACAAATGGTTGTCCAATCTCTTCTTAAAAACTTCCAGTGTTGGAGCACCCACAACTTCTGGACGCAGGTTTTTCCACCGATTAATTGATCTAACTGTCAGGAAATTTATCCCTAGTTGTAGGTTGGTTTTCTCCTTGATTGGTTTCCACCCATTGCTTCTTGTCCTGCCTTTGAGTGCTTTGGAGAATAGACTAACCCCGCCCCCTCTTCTTTGTGTCAACCCCTCAATTTTACAAGGATGCTACATAGCAGTTCAATTCATTAAATAAAAAAGTAAGATTGAGCCTGGTATTTATTTTACCAACCTGGAGGTACCAGCCTTGAAATAAGAACCGATGGACTTTTGTTAAATGCTGGAAAATAGGGTAGGGTAGAAAATAGGTTGTAGAATATGGATCAATGCTTTACAAGCACAGCCCCGTACACTGTTGGACTCAGCAAACGTCTTCGGCAGGTGATACCAAGCTTTCATAGTTGAATCTCCCCAAATGCATGCTTGAATGCACTCGTGTACAAATACACAGATAAATGTGGCAGTAAAGTTTTCAACCCCAGCAAATCCCACAAAGAAGAACTAACAAAAAGAATTGTTGTTTCCCCTCCCCCCACCCCCACCCACCCACCAAAAAAGAAAAGTGGGTAATTTAGGTGTCTGTGTGTCAATCCTGATCTCATAAATCAACGTGCATGAGCCAGCTCAGATTAGCAGCAAAAGAAACCTCATGCTCACACCGAACTCCATGCCAAGTTTCTGTCTACGGTTGCCTGCAACCCACTTGAGGAAGAGGCAAAAAAGAACTGCCGACACCATCTTTTGGAACAGCATGACAAGATGTCGTTGCAACAATGCTTTAAAAAAGAAAAAAAGGAAAACCCAAACCACTGCAGTAGTCGGAAGGTGAACAGAAGCCTCCATTAAATTCAAGGAGTTTTCCAAGAGAATTGGCTCCTGTTTTATTTTTATTTTATTTTTTCCAACTTCAAAAGCATCCCACCCTTTCTTCTCTCCTTGACTTGAAACAAACAAACAGCCAGGGTCTCTCTGGTGGAGTCTCACTTATAAATTATCTTCTTGGTCAATCCAAAAACAAACTTAACTCTGTACAAATCAACACCCAGGTCAAACAAAGCAGGCCGTGAAAAGGCAAAAGTTTCTGTGGATGACCTCCAGATGTTTGAGGGAAGGTCTTCAAAAGACTGTGTGGCTTAATCATTTGAGCTAAGCTCGAGGAGGAGGAGGAGGAGGAGGAGGAGGAAGAGGGGAGGAGATTTGGGTCCCCACTCTCCATCCTCCATTTCTCCCTGGAAATTTGGTGGCAGATGTTACCGCCTCGCATTTCTCTGTAGTGGCTTTTCTCTGCTTCTCTCCCCGCCATGACGGAGTCAAACTACATTAGGGTTTGTTCTATTTGTGCCTCGGGCAAGTTTGGGAGCGCAGCTGTGTCCATCTCCAGTCTACCTTTCGTGTTTCAGCCCCGCCTCAGGCAGCAAATGTGAGACCAAACAACCCCATTCTTCCTCCTTAACTACATCTGCTGACAACCCAGAGGCCTCCCTGCAGGCGGATGCAGACCTGAGCCTCTGCCTGGAACAGATGTCGGGGACAACCTGCTAACTCACACCTGTACAAGCCGCTCTCACCTCACCAAGTGCCGGCTGAAAAATTTATGACTCCGAGGGGTTCCGTCACCATCAGCAATTCAAAGGCTTTTTCTGATCAATGGAAGGCAGCTTTCCAATCAAGCTGCCCCCCACCCTAATAGCTGGCATTTGTAAGAAAAGAATGGGAGGGGGGGAAAAAAGGAGGAGGGGAGAAGGAGTTTTCTCCTCCGATGATTCTTCATGCTTCAACTTCAATGGAGATCTGGAATTCTAATGGGACAAGAGCAAAGATGGACGGCAGAACGCATTTTGGTTGCACTGGGAAGGGAAGAAGGCTCCATTCTCTGGTTTATAACCCCACGAGGCTCTGAAGATGAGTCTGTACTGAGGAACTTATGAATACACAAATAAATTTTCCTTTTGGGTATATAAAACAGGGGTTTTCCCCAAACAGGAACTATGTTTTTACAACACTGAAAATCCCCACTCGATGATAATATTTGACTTCCTAGCTAGTCAGCAGCCAAGTTCCTGCAACTACCTGAAAAGGTGTTTTTTTTTTTCCCGCTCTTTCCCTCCACCAAATGTTTACCAGTGAAATGAAGAAGGAGTTTGGGAGGGCTGATGCTTAGGAGACTGGAGGCCAAAACATACAAAGAATGGTTGCTGGAACTGGGTATGTCTAGTGTGATGAAAAGAAGGACTAGGGGTGACAGGATAGCGGGGTTCCAGTATCTCAGGGGCTTCCCCAAAGAAGAGGGAGTCAAGCTATTCTCCAAAGCACCTGAAGGCAAGACAAGAAGCAATGGGTGGAAACTAATCAAGGAGATAAGCAACCTAGAACTAAGGAGAAATTTCCTGACTGTTAGAACAATTAATCAGTAAAACAACTTGCCTCCAGAAGTTGTAAATGCTCCAACACTGGAGGTTTTTAAGAGGAGATTGGACAGCCATTTGTCTGAAATGGTATAGGGTTTCCTGCCTTAGCGGAGGGTTGGTCTAGAAGACCTTCAAGGTCCCTTCTAACTCTGTTATTCTCTGTTATTGGCTGGCATTATGCTCAAGGATGGAGTTTTTTTGCCCTCTGAGGTAACGTATTTCTACGGCTTCCCACTTTTTCTTTTTTGATTATTCCAAACATTATTTATTGTTTGATTTTTCTAACCATATTAAACATTGGCTGTTCTTTATTTTACAGGTTGACCAAAGCCCTCATTTTCCCCTCACAAAGGTTTTAAGAAATGAATTTTATTTAAGTTTGTTAGGCTTCTATCCTGCCTCTTACCATGTTAGTATTTCGCAGAATATACCCCAAAATGTGTCCATTCTTGTGACATGGAATCCAGGTACAGACGGTCAATTGACAATATTTAAAATTGAATTAGAATTAGAAACAATTCTAAATTTTTACTAATCTGCAGATGAAGTAAAGCTCAGGGTGATTATTTTTTGTGTGTTTGTTTTCTTTAATTAGGGGCATTTCTCTTTTTATTTCTCAATTTCTTTTTTTAGGGGCTCCAGAATTGTCAAAGTACATGTAATAACTCACCTACAGTTCAGTGGTCGTTCTTAATCGGTACGGATGAGGACATACAGGAAGGAACTACAAAATCATGCATGTTATGATATATAATCTCCAGTTATTTAAGGAGAAATCAACTGATGAAAACATTTCTCCCCCAGAAGTGGGCATCTCTGAACTATTTAACAGAGTCATTTTTAGCAGGTTTACTTGAAAGTAATGGGTTTCTACAGAGCTTCTTGCTGAGAAAATTGCCCAGTTAATATGCAATTCTACCACCTGTCTCTGAAGGCATGAATGAAAGATGCTCGAAGGATTTGAATGATATCCCAGTCTTGCCTTTAAGTTGTTCAATTTCAAAAGCAGTGTTACTGAACACTGAAATCTTGATGAATTCTTCCTTAAAGAGTTTTTGAAAGCTGGGCTAACTTTCTGGCGCCTATCATTCACCATCGCAGGCTTTTTAACCTGCCTTGTGGAAGTTTGTGTGCAAGGAAGTTAAAATCGCTGATAATCCTTTCCTAATAATGCCAACATTATTGACAAATTTCATCCCTGACTGCTCATGGTACACAATCTAGGAAGTCTGTCTCACGATCCTCAAAGAAGACAAAATTAAAACTCCAAGAACAAATCTCCATTTTAAAGTCTACACTAGCTTGCCCACAACTAAGCAATCCTTCAGATGTGTTTGAATGGCAACTCATGGTATTCTTGCTAATCAGAAACTCTAGAGGTTGCAAACTCAAAGTAGCTAAAGGACACGAGGTTGAAAAAGGTTGTCATACAAAGTTCCACTAGAATAGAATATTTGTAGCTCAAGTTAGAACCCAGAGGATACTTCCTAGATTTCAAAGCACTAGGTCAGGGGTGTCCAACCATGGCAACTTTAAGACTTGCAGACTTCAACTCCCAGAATTCCTCAGTCACCCATGAGGAATTCCGGGAGTTGAAATGCACAAGTCTTAAAGTTGTCAAGTTTGGAAGCCCTGCACTATACAATAAACTACCACTGATGCTTGAAGCATGGGGCAGAAGAGGAAGCTTAAATGATAGTATTGGATGTTGTAGGAACAAAACTAAGGCTAGTTTATAATTTACACCACAGATATAGATACCTATTCCTTCTCTTCACCAGATAGCATCTTACATTTCCTATTCCCAATCTCTTGCTTTCCAAACACACTACACTGTTAATGCCATTTTCGTCATGCCTGATCAGAGCTATTTGCCATTGCAGTGATCGACAAGGCCAATAGATAAGCAATCAAGTAATAAAACAACAGGAAGTACTCAACTGAATAATGTGTGCTATGCAGAAAAGGGGAAAGCCATCCTATCTAATATGGAGCTCTAGTTAGATACTTAAACGTGTGAATGTTCCACCGAAAAAAAAGAGTTTTCACATCATACAACATATTCATGGTATAATATTAATACTAGAGAATAGAATAGAATAGAATAGAATAGAATAGAATAGAATAGAATAGAATAGAATGGAATGGAATGGAATGGAATGGAATGGAATGGAATGGAATGGAATGGAATGGAATGGAATGGAATGGAATGGGATGGGATGGGATGGGATGAGATGAGATGGGAGGGAGGGAATAGAATATATGGAATGGAATGGAATAGAATAGAATATATGGAATGGAGTAGGGTAAGATATGGTAGGGTAGGGTAGGGTAGAACAGGACAGGACAGAACAGCTTTACTGTCCAAGTGTCATTGGACTCACAAGGAGTTTGTCTCCAGTGCATAAGCTCTCAGCATACATACAAACAACACGGTAACATAATCAGTGTACATACAAACATACAAACAACATCCACATACAAACAAGTATGCATATAAACAACAAGGTAATATAATCAACAGGTCCCAACAGGAGAAGGTAGTAGAAAAGATGAGAAGGATAATAATAATAATAATACAGCCATACTACATGGGAGAGAAGATCTGTACATAAATACAACTCTTATACCATTAGAAATTTCTTCCCTTGCACTAAGCCTCTCAAACGCTCCCAGGAAGCTAAAGAGGCTGTCGTGCACATCCTTCAGTGTGCTAAAGGAAGCTTCACCAACCTCATCTCCTTCCTGCGGTCGCATCAAAGACACTCGGTCGTACTGCCGCCTTAGCAATGCCCAAAGGGCATCAAGCCGACCCTGTAAAGAGAAGCCCAGGAAGACTTGTGGTGATTTGGCAGAGGTGAGAACCATTTCCCCAAACCCATTAACCCTACCTGAATGTGTCTCAGGCATCCTCTCCAGCCAAATGACACCACAGGACAACATCCGCTCTTTAAATGGGATGCTATTAGGTATAAACCCTCTCTAATAGGACGACATTGAGCCAGTGATGCATGAGTAAGTACTTCCTAACGGTGTGTTAAATGAGTTGGAAATTCCTAATTCTGGGCATACAAAACATACAGACTAAGCTCTTCCTAAGCCACAGACATGGAATGTGTCATGCCCCTGTTGGAGTCTAAATCGAGGAGGAAGATGAACAGCTGACAGGGAGTGGGAGTGTGGCATCATTGGCTGTGGAGGAGGCTGGGGAAGGGCAAAGTCTGGCTGGGCAGAGCAGGGAAGAGGTAGAACAAGGGAGAGGGAGTTCAGAGGAAGATCCAGGCCCACTCCCTCTTCATCCTAGGGCATGCAGGGAGGAACGAAGAAGGGAGCAACGTGAGTTGCATGGCTTATGGGGGAGGAAAGGGCCCTGATTTCCTTCGTAAGCCTCAGCTGGGAAGACAGTTGATAAGAAAGGCAGACTGACTGTGGCAGACTGCTGGGAGCAAAAGTCCTGTGTTGTCATGGCTTATCTGTGTTCCTAGCGTCTTCCCAACTGTGTGAGTTTTGCCATGCCTTCAAGCCTGAAATTCTTGCTTCTGCCCTGCCAAACTAATTACTTCAGTTTGGTTTGTTTGGACTTTAAGTTACAGTTTGTGTTGCTCATGTTTTGGACTTAATTATCTTCAGTCAAAGGCTGTTCTTGGGAGAGGTTTTTCTCCAGCCAGAAGGTAATTTGGACACTGGAGGCAAAATTGAAGATAATAAAGGGACTCTTATTGCTTATCTGACTGTGTTGCCTTTATGCCACTCTCCGGGTCATCACAGAATGAATGAATGAATGAATGAATGAATGAATGAATGAATGAATGAATGAATGAATGAAACAAATACAACGCAAACTTGATATTCAATGATAATAAAGGCTTCGCCAAGTACCTTGATGGGTGTGTACCATTTTTCCTGGGAGGGCAACGAGGTAGGCTTTGGTCTTGGTGGTCTATTTAGAACTGGCTCATCTTCTTCCTCGGGGAGTTTCACCACTGCATTTTTCGCTTTCTCTAGCCGGGCTCCTTCCTCAGTTGACCCTTTGTCACCCCAACGAACCTAAACAAAACAAATCTCCGTATCAGACTGGCCATGGACTTGAACCCAAGAAAGTGGCCCCTTCTTGTCATTCAGAGTCAGTATACCAATAAAGAACATTTGTAATTCAAGGTTGAAAGGAGGGGTCTTTGGTGCTCTCAGAGATTGGTGGTTTTGTTGCAGACATTTCATTATCAAACTAGGTAACATCATCAGTGCTAGTAGGGTGTAGGGTTTGCTCTCAGTTTATATTGGCTTGCTCTGTCAGTGTTGGAGGGAGTGGCCTTGTAGGTTTCTTGGCTGGGCTGTTTACTGTTAGCTTTTTGACAGTTCCTTGATTGGGATATTGTTTACTTTTTGACTATTGGTCTGATGTTACAGACCCCTCACATCCTGGACACAAACTGTTTCAACTCCTACCCTCAAAACGATGCTATAGAGCACTACACACCAGAACAACTGGATACAAAGACAGTTTTTTCCCGAAAGCCATCACTCTGCTAAACAAATAATCCCCCCAACACTGTTCAATTATTACAAAGTCTGCACTACTATTACTATTAACCTTCTCATCACTCCATATCGCCCATCCCCCTCCCACTTGTGACTGTATGACTGACAATCCATTGTTGCTTGTATCCTTACGATTTATATTGACTGTTTCCTAGTATGATTTGATTGCTGATTGTACCCTATGACTATTATTAAGTGTTGTACCTGATTATTCTTGACTCTTGACGAATGTATCTTTTCTTTTATGTGCACTGAGAGCATTTGCACCAAGACAAATTCCTTATGTGTCCAATCACACTTGGCCAATAAAGAATAAAGAATTCTATTCTTTTCTTTTCAAATTCTGAGGGTCCCGGGGTTATTTTGGGATTTAACCATCCTTTCATGATCCTCACCTAACCCAATTTGACTGTCATCATACTATCCTACATTGTTGAAGCCAAAGCTAAGAGATAATGGCTTGCCTATCTCTGCCTGCTACATGAACTTAGGCGTTCTGAATCATTTCAAAACTATTCCAGCTGTGTTTCTAGTACAAATATCACCCTTATAAAATCACTTGGCTGGCACACAGTGAGAATACTCATACAGTGCTATATATATATATTTTGTCTCCAAAAGTAACTAAAATCGATTTGAAAAGCCTTATTGTTTCTTTGCAATTCGAAGCTCGAAATAAGTCTCTGTTATTCAGGGCCCCAATGAAATGATGGAATTGGTTCTTCCTAAAATAGACAAAATTGTTCTATTGGCAGGCGGGTGGGGGGGGACCTACAAGGACATCCTTATAGTTCAACTCCCATTTTTAAAAAAAACCAATGTGCCAAACTGATATCAAAGCTTAGCAGGATATTGCTCAATACCTTGCTAAGAGCTGGTTCCAGTAGAGTCACAGGAAGAGTGAGTTCTAATCTTCTATAGATACTATTTAATGCTGAGAAAAGCTGGAATAACCAAAAGTTCTTCTAGTCACTATATCCAGTTTCTACAAATGATCAATAACATCAACAGCTTTGATCTATAAATGAGGCACGAAAGCAGTAACTCAATGATAATCCACAGCAACTCATATTTGAAAGGCGGGATTCCAATTGTGTAGCTTAGTTCTCTCTTTGATCTGTCTCCCATTAACTTTTTTAAAGTTAAAGATAAAATTTACATATTGCATATCGCTAATGGGCTGAACGGAGAACCACAGTCTTTTCTGTGCTCTTTTGTACATCAACCAATAACACTCATTCAGTAGTACTAGATTATGGAGGAGCGGCATGGTGGCCTAGTGATGAAGATGCTCGCCTGCCACTCAGAAGGTTGAGAGTTCAATCCTAAGTAGCTTTTCTCCTGGGGCATTTAGGAAAAAAAAATCTGCTGTGAACTCCACATAGGTGTTAGGAAAGGCATCCAGTCAATAAATGCTAAGCTCCATCCTGTCCCTCAACTCTCCCCTGAATTAAGGGATTATGGGGTCATAAAAGAGGGGTCAGTCAGTTATGGAAAAGAAGAGCATTGATCTCTTCATCCACTTTTTTTCAAACTATGTCTCCTGACCCTCAAATTGGCACTTTTCGATTCTGAAATGAAACTTATAAAAGAAGAAGCAATGCTGAAGTCATCTTAGAACAGAGGTGGGGAAATAGGATTTCAGCCCCCAGAAATTCCTGAGCCAACCCATGTCTTCGAACAATAGAAATAATGTTAGCCATCATTACTTATTCATACTATTAGAATCATCAGAGCGCAGCGAGCATAGAGTTGCTGTAGAGAGCAGGTAAGGACCGATTCTCACATCAGTGAGAAAAAAAACCCACCAACAATGGACCACCCAGGGGCTCTAATGAGGTCATCGTGCTTTGCAGGCAGTGCTATAATTGCTACTCCACCTTCAATTCCTGGAGGAGAACCCAAAGTCACAGCTGCTTTCTAGCAAAAGTCCTCAAGGCTGTGGATTTCATAATCATAAAACAATGTCATTAATCAATAATACAACAGCCCCCAAAGAGGTTGCTCCATCTCTTGACATTTTACATCCTTCCAAAGCCATCGGGTTCCATGGAAGCCGCACAATGTTTTGCAGTCATTACCAAACGAACCTTGCTATTCAGAAGGTTCAGCTGCTGCCCCGCCAGATCAGAAGCCCAGTGGCTCTGGCTGAGCTTCATATCCGGCAATACAGCACCAGGGTCGCTTGTCAGCATGTCCCTTCCGAAATGGGAAGCTGTCTCCCTCCCCTCAGCTCATATGAGATGCCCGCAGTGTTCAATTCCACGCTACTGACCTCCATTCTTTTAATCCCACCAACTCCTCTTCCACCATAGTAGGAAGCATCCACCGTTGGCCATTTTTTAGAAGGCAAAGGATCTTCTTCCTCCTGAGGAAAAATGAAAAACATTTTATTTTAGGGAGTGTGTGTGTGTGTGTGTGTGTGTGTGTATGTATGGGGATTAATTTAGGTTTTTTTTTGAAAAATAATAACAACGTTTTCTTCTTCTTCTTGAAGGTCTCAGGTGATGGCACTCCCACAACTTCTGAGGGGAACTTCTGTTCCATGGGTTGATTGTTCTCACTGTCAGAAAATTTATCCTTATTTCCAGGTGGAATCTCTCCTGGATCAGTTTTCATCTATTATTCCCTGTCTGGCCTTCGGGTATCTTAGAAAATAGCTTGACCCCTTCCTCCTCTCTGTGGCAACCCCTCAAATATTGGAAGACTGCTATCATGTCTCCCCTTGTCCTTCTCTTCACTAGACTAGCCAGGCCCAGCTCCTGCAACTGTTCATCATATTTTAGTCTCCAGTCCCCTAATCATAACTATCATAACTACCATAACTATCTAAAACCAGCTTACCCACAGGCAACGTTTTCCTAACAATGGGGCGAGGCAAAACAGTGAGAACCCAAGGAAAACATAGATAGTCCTTGCCTTTTGGCCATAATTGAGCAAAGAATTTACGTTGCAAAGTGAGACATTTCTTAAGTGAATTTTGCCCCATTTCACGACTTTTCTTGCCACAGCGGTTAAGGGAATTGCTGTAGTTGTTAAATTAATAACACGGTTATTAAGTGAATAAGTGAAGTCCCCATTGGCTTTGTTTGTCAGGCGGTCGTAAAAGAGGATCACCGTCAAAAGTATGATCCAGTGGTCAAGCATCCGAATCATGTGACCATGAGGATGCTACAAGGGTTGTAAGTGTGAAAAAATGGTGATGTCATTTTTTCCAGTTCCGTTGTCACTTCGAACAGTCACTATTGTAAGTCAAGGACTGACTGTATTAAAGGACAACAGGCTATACTTCTAACATAAAATATAAATGTCAAATTAATGGTTGTTAAGGAGCTTCCTACACAGCCGCCATATATTTTGAATGGCATAAAATATTTAGTTCTGCTGCAAGCTAAAAAGAAGATAAAACGTGTTGCTTTATTCTTTTAATTTTATTTTTCTTGTTGTAAGAGGTTTTCAGATTAAACCGTTCCCCCAAACAAATCGAATAAAACTTTTCAGCATGTTTAGCACAGCTTAAATATAGCCGATAACAAATTTTCATCGTTTAAAACCTTTCCATCAAACGGAGGCATGAAACTCTACCGCAAATACACCAGAATCTGTGTCAGAAGCTAAACGAGTTACGGACCAACAAAGTTTCCACAATCTGCTACCCTTCTAAATTTGAGGGACTTCAACTTCCAAAATTCACAGCCCATATGGCCGCTCTTGCTAGGAACTTTGGGATTTGCAGTCCAACGTATCAAGAGTGCAACGGGTTATAAAAAGCTGGTTTGAATGCTCTCGTGAACCTACTGAATATTGATATTTTTTAAAAAAAAAATGATAAAGACTCCTTGTGTTGAACTGAAGGGACTGGTGACTACACAGACCTATCTCTGTAGTTTTCTCATCAATCACAGAAAGCTGTTTGCTAACGCCTTCCTCCCAGAATGTGAAACTTCTTTATTCAAAAAAGAAGGGTAGTTTGCTTCAAATAATGAACGTTTAAAAAATTAAAGGTGTGCCTTATAATTCATTGGGAATGCGCTAGATCAGGGGTTGCCAGCTTCTTGGACCTCAGGGACCATCAAACGCATAATTTTAAATCCCACGGATCAGAGACCTTGGGAAAATCCCCCCAAAAGTCTGCAGGAAAATTCCCCACCCTGTTTTTCTACCGATCGATCGTTCTTTATTTGGGATCACAGAATACCGTCTCCAGCTCCGTTCTTGGGGGGGGGGAGGGGGGAGAGAGAGAGAGAGAGACTTTTGGCTTCATGCAAGGAAAGCAGCAGAAGCAGCAGAAGTCTTTCTCTCTCCCAAAAATGAGTCTTTGTGCCAGAAATGAGTCTTTGTGAGAATTGTTGTGCCAGCGCAGACTCTTGGAGCAGGATGCTTTGCAAGGTCCCAAACACTCATTTATGGCGGAGTCTGGAGGAGAGAAAGAGAGACTTTTGCTGCGTTCTTTGCATGCCAAAAGCAGAAGAAAGAAGCAGAAAAAAGCAGCCCGGTGGCCAGGTAAGGTGCATGGGGCACGTGGGGCAAGTTCTCCCCCTCCGCCCTTTCCCCTCTCCCCTCACTACCTCGTGTTGTTCTCAGTGCAAGTGATGCAAGCCTTGTGTTCCTACAGGCCATGTGGGCGGCACAGCCTTGTTTTCCCACGCAGCCTAGATTAATTGCTTTGGAAGGTGCTTTGGGAGGTGACATTTCTCTGCGGACCACCAAAATTTTCTCTGTGGATCACCAGTGGTCCCCGGACCACTGGTTAGCGACCACTGCACTAGGTGACACCAGTGATGCAGCTGCAGACACTGTTCCCCCCCCCTCTTGTCAAAATGGTGAATGCAGTAGCCTGAAACACAAACTTCACCTCTTGGAGCGTTTGTGTGATGTACAATGCATGCACAACAGAGGGAAGGATTGTAAGGGTGTAACACTGCTTCCATCAATCTGACCTTCTCTAATTTCTTTATGTGTATTCTCCCTGTATTATATTTTACAAATAACTCAAGCTGGCAAACCTATCCAACAAACCTTCCTCTTCCTCTTTTCCCCAAAACAAGGTTGGGATGGTTGGGATGAGAGAGAATGATTGGCCCAAAGTCAACCAGTTGGCTTTTATAGTTAAGGAGGGACCAGAACTCACTCTCTCTTGGTGATTGGCCCAAAGTCAACCAGTTGGCATTCATGGCTAAGGAGG
>NW_020769425.1:1290685-1314076 GCF_900518735.1 Pseudonaja textilis | reverse complement strand
ATTTTACCGGCCTTGAAAGGATGGAAGGCTGAGTCAACCTTGAGCCGGTTAGGATCGAAGTGCCGAATTGCTGACAGCTGGCAGTCAGCAGAAGCAGCCTGCAGTACTGCATTCTAACCACTGCGCCACCACGGCTCTGTATGGACTTCAACTCCCAGAATTCCCCAGCCAGATGTAGGGGCTCAGCCAGCAGTCCACCCACACTGATTTTACCTTTTCACAATTCTCACCGTGCCCAGGCAGCCTGGCCTTTGCTGAGAATGCTGGGAGTTGGAAGTCCACACAGCTGGTGTGAGCACACCAAGTTGGCAAAGGCTGAGCCAAAGCCTCCATGCAGTCCTTGACTTGTGCATAACTGGGGCAGGTTTGGAACACTCGATCATACATCGATGGGTGCCAGGCTAATACAGGCACAACCCAAATGTTTTTTGAGACAAGGGAGAGAGCAATAACAGCCACTTACTCTCCACGCCAACTTTCTCTGCGGCATTGTAATTCACTGTACTAGAGTGCTTTCCTAAATAACCAACAAAGAGCATTGCCAGCAAGGCACAACACTAGAACAAATGAGTCCTCCTCAAATCAGGCCAAGCTTTGCTAAATGCGCCCTGCTGACCTGGCACCCCAATGAAATGAGTAAGGAGGGGGCCCTAATCCCAGCCCAAACTATCTCAACCATCCAGTAATCAGAAGCAGAAAAGCACAGCACCCCACATGGACAAGTCAATGGGCATTTTTTTTTTAGTGCTGCACACACCAGGCCTGAACCACCCACCTCCCTGGAGGGTAAAACACAGAAAGCAATATCCATGATGCTTTCGCGTAGTTTTGAAAGTTTTATTTCAAAGCGGCGCCTTTTCCGTGCTGAGTTAATAGATCTTTGCTAGATCATTTGGAGGCGATGTGCGTGATCTTCCCTGTCTCTGCTCTCCCAGGGAAATATTTCAAACATTTGTTGGGGTGAAAGCTTCGGTGACATCCCACTTGAACTTTGGCAGATTTAATGCCCTGTAAAGATCTGTTCGTTCCTTTCAGCGAGAAAATAAGCTGTTGGACCTGCTGGATTCTAATTTTTCAATGAGCCTTTTGACTTAACATCTTTACGTGGCCCGAATTGCTGTTTAATGTCAACGCATAAACTCCAAGAGAAACCAAGCCCAAAATTTCAAATCTCCAAATCTCTAATTAGGCCTATATCACACGAGATCAGGGATCTCAAACTTGGCAATTTTAACGTTTATGGACTTCAACTTCCAGAATTCCCCACCCAGCAGGGAATTCTCCAGCCAACATGGAATAATTATTATTAATCACACTTTTGAAAAAGGTCTTTAACGCTCAGTTGTGGTTGTAAATCAAGGATTATCTGTACTGGATCTTGACCTCACGAAAAAGTGGTCCCAACCAAAATAATTCTAACAGACCATCATCCACACTCCACCCATCTTTGTCAACAGCCCTACATCATGAACTGAGGGATAGAATCACATTGACAGAGGGATAGAATCAAGATCACATGAAGTGTTAATACCACTTATAATGTCTTAGTAAGGCCACACTTGGAATCCTGCATCCAGTTTTGGTCACCATGATGTAAAAAAAGAAGTTGAGACTGTAGAAAGAGTGCAGAGAAGAGCAACAAAGGTGATGAGGGGACCGGAGGCTAAAACATGTTGCTGGAACTGGGTATGTCTAATCTGATGAAAAGGAGGACTACAGGAGACATGATAGCATTGTTCCAATATCTCAAGGGCTACCATAAAGAAAAGGGGGTCCAGCTATTCTCCAAAGCACCCGAGGGCAGGACAAGAAGCAGTGGGTGGAAATTAATCAAGGACAGAAGCAATCTAGAATTAAGGAGAAATTTCCTGACAGAACAATTAATCAGGGGAACAATTTGCCTTCAGAAGTTGTAAATGCTCCAACACTGGAAGTTTTTAAGGAGATTGAACAACCATTTGTCTGAAATGCTTATAGGATTTCCTACCTAAGCAGGGGGTTGGACTAGAAGACCTCCAAGGTCCCTTCTACCTCTGTTATTCCAAATTCTAAATCTTCAGGAACACAAGACTGATTAATTCAAAGCATTGCCCTTATGTCAATTTTGTCCTGAATTATCAATGGATGGATGCATATGTTTGTGGAGGGAGGGAGATGTATGCTTTAAATATGTATCATTCATATCCCGACTTCCCTTTCTTTTACTTTAATAACTTTAAAATAATGCAAAAGCTGATTCACAAAAGTAGGCCAATGTTTTTGAAAGCATACTTAACTATACCATATGCCTCTTTAAATCATTTTTATCAAACAAGTTGTAGAGTTCATTTCAATGTTTTTTTTCCCCCTCTTTTGCAAACCGCTTACTGGTATTTATCCAATTTGTTCCTTTCTTCTTGCCAAATTGCAGGTTTGAGATCTCTACTAGACAGAGGGACAGCTGCGCTATTGTTGACTGTTGTGGGGGAAAAAAACATTTTTAAGGGGGGGTGGGGGTAGGGAAAAAGGCTGCAGAAACAGAAGAAAGCAGTGAGAATTGCTCTGTCAGTCAGTATAAAATATAACGAAGTTTGGACATTTTTAAAAGTGCAACGCTAAATACGGCTTTTTATTTCTTGTCTCCTTTGCCATCGACAGACTTAAATTGCTTATTAAGAGGTATATTTTCTTGCAACTCATGCAAACAAAGCATCGGCCTTCCTATTTTCCACATCAGAGCATCCCCTGTCACACAAAACCAGACTTTCAGAGAAGAATAATGGAGTAGAGATGATTTACAAACATATGAGTCATGGAATTTGTATACTCTCCTTTCTTGCTCTGTCTCTCTCCTCTTCTCTCCCTCCATTGCTGCAATTACCCCTAAGTCCCTAGATGTTCCTAGCTGAGTAGCCATACATCAATTGGGAAAATAACTCTTTAAGACAAGTCACCAGTGTTTTCGAGAGAGGGAAGTTCACCTCCGCCTCTAAACAATGAAAACATCTGTTGGGACTTGCCAAGATGCCTTTTATCCAGAAACAGAGATCAGTCTTTCAAGCCAAGGATCACTTTCTCGTGTGGGTGGCCTGGACTCTATTGCAGCCACCCTAAAGTGCAAACCCTGGAAGGCAAATGACTAGTCTTTTTCCAAAAAACAAACAAACAGTGATTTCCCCTAGCTCCACTCTTCTCTTCCAAACCCTGCCTAGCAAAACACTTTCGTGGGAAAAGCCAAGAGAAAAGCTCGCACTGCAAGAGGTGCTTGCAAGCTAATGAGGGTGGAGCAAACAGCTGGCTTTGAGGACTTGTCCAGCAGCACATTGTTAATTATTTAAAGGAGAGGACAGAGGGAGCCATCAGCACATCTGTCACCCATCGCCAGGCAGAAACGTTTCTCTTTGCAGGACCAGATGTATTTATTCCGGAGCGCTACTAACTAGCTTCTTAATGGTTCGGGATCTTTCGCCAAAAGTTAATTAGACAAACATACTCAACAGCCGTCACCTTGCCCAGAAGTCCTTTCGCTGCATGCTTCTAAAAGAAATAAAGATAAAACAACAGCACCATAATGTTGACCGGTCCTTGGATACCATCGCTCAGCCTCCAGGGTGAGGCCGATAGGAACCCATTAAAAATCCACTACATACATTGAAGAAATAGAAGGGGTGGGGGAAAGTAACTTCTTCTCCTTTAAAGAAAAAAAAAAGGCCACTGAAAATTCAATGTTGGGGACTTCAGGCCCAATGGAATGACCAGCAATTATAAACCCAGCAAAGTTTCACTTGTTAGTCTGTAGAGATTCTCAGTCATCCAGGTCTCAGGACACAGATTAACCTCCAAGTGGCCTCAACGACCCTCTAAAAGGATGCAAATGACCAGCTGTCTGCAAGGAATATCAATCCTTCCATTCCCCACCATCCTGACAGAGCTGAAGAAGCTTTTTGGATGAGAAGTGAAACGTCTTAAAAAAAAAAAAAAACCCAAAGAATTCCAGTTAACCTCCTGAAAAAGCATTCATTGGCTGTAGCAAAAAGATCAGAGGGTGACAAATTTGTGAATAAGTCGATGCAGCAACAGAGGTCTGTAATCGTCTCCTATCTCTGTAGGAATATGTTCACATGGTGTATATCTTTTTTTTTTAAATAAAACCCTCTTAAAACTTTAGGATAACCATTGAAAAAAAGGCAGGTGTGGAAAAGAGAAGGGAAGGTACACTGGAAATATTAGAAAGAAATTGGATGAATAATATTCTGTAATATATCACTGTTGTGAATGTCTATGGAGATTCTCAGTCATTCAGATCATGGTTGTGCCAAAGCTGTTTTTTTCAGGAGGCACTTTCTGGTTTTTCTTTGAAGATGTTTTGATTCTCATCCAAGGAAGCTTCTTCATCTCTAACAGTCATAGTAGCAGAGTTGCCTGACTGTATCTGCTCCATACATACGGTTTTCTTGAATATAACCCAGCACTTTCACAATTTGGAAAAACACGTCACAATAAAGTGTAATAGGGATTCAGTGGATTTAACCAACAGAAAAGTCACTTATGGTTTACAGTTTAGGATGATGTTTCTTCAATAAACCAAAATTTAAACACTCCATGGCTTGGGTATAAACCCAATCAGAAAAAAAAATCACTAATGAAAAAAAAAAATCAAGCAAAAAATTACTGGAATAAGATTAAAAAGTGGATAGAGGAAATAACAAAACAAAAAATTGAATTTAGGCTGGAATTGTTTCTATTGGGAATAATAAGGGGAGATTCTACTAAAACTGATAAATATATCACCCTACACATAACAACAGCGGCCAGAATAGTGTATGCACAGCACTGGAAACAGGATAATATGCCATCTGAGGGTACTGGGATAAGAAAGATTTTGGACTGCATAGAGATGAACAGGCTGACCTTAGAGTTAAAAGATAAAAGTGAATTGGAGTATTGGGGCACCTGGTACACTTGGTTAAAAAAAAATAGATACAAAAGTAACATAGTAACTAATATATGAATACAAAAGTTGATGCTGTAACATTGAAAGTATTGATATATTTTGAATTGTTGGAAAATGTTTAATAAAATTTATTAAAAAGAAAAAAAATCACTTATGATCCTGTACAGGGAGTCCTCGGCTTACGGCCACAATTAAGCCCAAAATTTATGTTGCTAAGTGAGACATTAGGGAAGTGAAGTTTTGCCCCATTGTACAAACTTTCTTGCCACAGTTGTTAAGGGAATTGTTAAATTAGTAACAAAGTTGTTCTGTGATTTCGAGCTCCCCTGTTAATTTTGCTGGTTAGAAGGCCGCAAAACGGGATCACACAACCCCAGGGGACACTGAAGCCGTCGTAAATATGAACCAGTTGCCAAGCATCTGAATTTTGCTCACGTGATCATGGAGATGCTGCAACGGTCATTAAGTGTGAAAAACAGTCGTAAGTCCCTTTTTTTCAGTGCCGTCGTAACTTTGAATGGTCGCTAAATGAACTGTTGTAAGTCAAGGACTACCTGTATACACCAGAGAGTAACTGCTACTAAACTGAGTTGGGGTTCACTTCTGAAGAGCTTGCTATTTGTACTCTTTCTTCTGTGCAAAGTGGCTTTCGCTTCAGTGGACAACGCAGGATGCCTACCCAACATATCATATTCTTCCAGAATGACTCAGCTGTGTCTGGTTAATGGCCCTGACAATCCCCTTGCCCTCCTCTTTAGCCAGATGCTGCTGTGAATTAATAAAAAGAAAATTAAAAAAAAACTCGGTTTCAAAATCGGTTGGATGCAATAAAGCATAAATCTCACTTGAGCTTTCCAAGTTGCTTTACAGAAAGAAATGGGGATATTGTTATAATGCTGGAAAAGAAAAACAAAACAAAAAAACAGCTTGCTGGTGAAAGTGGGGGCCAGCCAAAAGAACAGAGATTTCTCAAGCTACAATGTAGAACTGCGAAGACTGTTGTTTTCCTTTTTAACAAAACGCAAGATGGAGAAACCGTCCAATATAAATGAGCTCTAAAGCAGGAATCGCCAACCTTGGCAACTTTAAGATTTGTGGACTTCAACTCCCAGAGTTCCTCAGCCAGCTTTGCTGGCTGAGGAACTCTGGGAGTTGAAGTCCACAAGTCTTAAAGGTGCCACGGTTGGAGAGACCCCTGCTCTTAAAACTCATCCCACACCCACTGGGATTTTCAGAAGTCTTTCTGGACTCCAGGATGGAGAATCTAGAGGACTTACCCCTGACTTCAGAGTGCGATAAAAACCACAAGTAAGGGTTGGATTGCAGAGCTATGGTTAATTATATTGGTCTCTCAGAAAGTTTCTAAGCTTGGAGAAGCTCGTAGGTTGCCTTGTTCCCACCCTGTAATTTATCTTTTAAATAGATCTGTTAAAGTAGGCCAACCCAATGAAATTCAGGGCAGAGAAAGAAACTCAAAGCGAACTGTCTATTTCTCTGATTTCAAAAACTGTCACCCACTGGATCAAAATACAAGTTTATTGTAGTTTAGTTTAGTTTTTAGTTCAGTTCAGTTTAGTTCAGTTCAGTTTACTTTGTCATTGCATCTCATACAATGAAATTAAATACC
This sequence comes from Pseudonaja textilis, assembly GCF_900518735.1. Next base: position 1,307,516 of record NW_020769425.1, on the reverse strand, counting down.
ATCTTCAATATACATTATGACTATGAAAGTAGAATGGAAAGGAATGGAATGGAATGGAATGGAATAGAATAGAATGGAATGGAATGGAATAGAATAGAATAGAATAGAATAGAATAGAATAGAATAGAATAGAATAGAATAGAATAGAATAGAATTTTTTATTGGCCAAGTGTGATTGGACACACAAGGAATTTGTCTTGGTGCAAATGCTCTCAGTGTCCATAAAAGAAAAGATACATTCGTCAAGAGTCAAGAATCATCAGGTCCAACACTTAATAATAGTCATAAGGTATAATAAGCACAAACATACATACTTCACATTCTATACATTGAATTGAAAACCCCTGATATTACATTAATGTTGCACTCTGCAGTAGAATTCAACAGAGCTACTGCCCTGGGATAGAAGCTGTTTTTCAGGATACTTGTCCTTGGTTTTTATTATCCTGTACCATCTTCCAGATGGTAGGAGTTCAAAAATATTTTCATATTTAATGAAAATATGTGATTGGTGAATATCTCTGTTCTGCATAAGTCAAACAGCATTTTGAATACAGGTAGTCCTTGACTTGTATAGCCATTCATTGAGTGACCATTCAAAGCTGCAACAGCACTGAAAGACTGACTTTTGATCATTGTTCACACTTACAACCTTTGCACCGTTTCCATAAGTGTGGGATCAAAATTCGGACGCTTTGCAAACTGGCATGCGTTTTTGATGATTGCCAGATCCCAGAATCACGTGATCCCCTTTTGAAACCTTCGAAAAAGCAAAATCAATGGGGAAGTCAGATTCACTCAACAACCGTTGAGTTATAGCTATACAATTTGGGGTAAACACCCTTTGAATGGTGTGAGAGTAGGCATGGATTTCCAGAGAACAATTGCAGACTACAGGAACCATTTGCACTACTCAGGTGACCCTGAGGAAACAGATAAACCCCTAAGTGGCCTCAATGACCCTCAAAGGATGCAAATGACCAGCTATCTGCAAGGAATATAAATCCTTACATTCCCCACCATCCTGTCAGAGCTGAAGAAGCTCCTTGGATGAGAAGGGAAACATCTTCAAAAAGACAAAACAAGAAAGTCCAGTTGCCTCCTGAAAAAAGCACCTTTGGGACTCAACAACCATGTTACTAAGGGAACACCTGCAGTGATTCTTTTAAAAATTGTGACCACAAAGGTCACAAAATGAGATTAAACAATGATCTCGCATAATAAGAAAAATTTTGGGCTCAATTATGGTCAAATTGATGTCTTATTGTGGTCAATAAGTCAAAGACTGATTAGAGTAACAGAGTTGGAAGGGACCCTGTAGGTCATCTAGACCAACCCCTTGCCCAAGCAGGAGACCCTGCACCATTTCTGACAGATGGGAGTCCAATCTCTTCTTGAAGGTCTCAAGTGATGGCACTCCCACAACTTCTGAAGGCAACTTCTGTTCCATGGGTTGATTGTTCTCAGTGTCAGAAAATTCCTCCTTATTTTCAGGTTGAATCTCTTCTTGTTCAGTTTCCATCCATTATTCCTTGTCATTATTCCTACAGGTGCTTTGGAAAATACCTTGACCCCCTCCTGTCTATGGTAGCCCCTCAAATATTGGAAGACTGCTTGTGGTGTGACATCACATTTAAAAGGAACCAAACCAACTGTCACAATTCCCAAGATGGGCAATGAGGATGATCAGAATACTAAAAGAAATACCTCAAAAATTGTTTACAGAGATTCTCAGTCATCCAGGTTATAGTTGTCCCAAAGGTGCTTTTTCAAGAGGCAACTGGACTTTCTGGTTTTTCTTTGAAGATGTTCCACTTCTCATCTAAGAACCTTCTTCTGCTCAGAGCTTGGATGAGAAGCGAAACGTCTTCAAAGAAAAACCAGAAAGTCCAGTTGCCTCTTGAAAAAGCACCTTGGGGACAACCCAAAAAAATGGGGTTTGTGCAGACTGCCAACAAAAGTGGCCAAGGGTCTTTTTCAAGCCACTGGAGAAGTGTTTGGCCAAACCAGAGGTGGAAGTATTTCTCAATGTAAAATCTACGGCGGGAACAGACCTGAGGGGAAGGGGGAAATCTTCAACAACCAAACTCGTAACTGCTAAAAATTCAGAAGTCAAAAGAAAGCGAAGTGAATTCTATGTACCAGTTGTGCCAGTATTCCCTTTTCTGCAGAAAGTGAACCCATAAAAGGAAAGAGTAAGCTTAAATTTATGTAAATTCACAATGAAAAGTGTTTGTTTAATGTGTCTGCTGCATGCAAGCCTCAGGAGGTTAATGTTTATTCTAACTTCTAATTTACCCTTGCTCTCTCAACTGACAGATGCTGTCACACACTTCCTCCAACCTTTGATAAATTCAGCTTTTTGTCAATGAGGCAAAAGGCCTGATGCTGTTTGTTGGGAGTTGGGGGCGGGGGGACAAAGGATAATGAATGATCTCCACCCTCAACTGGAACTGGCAACAGGGGTGTGAGATTGGATCAGCGGTCCAATCCCGTCCAGCCATTTGCCAACGATGCCGATTTATGTTAGGTAGCCTTCCCTCCTTGTTGTGTCAGCATATTTGCATTTATTAGCAGCAGAGACTGCCGTTCCTTTCGCATCGCATCGTGTTTAACTTAATCTACTCCACATTCAAAACCCCAACGGAAGAACGGAGGGGAGAGAAGCGCTCCAGGGTGCTTACCGTCCCTGTCCTATTGTTTCTTTTATTCCTTATTCGTATCCATTTCATGAATTCATAACCATGTTTATACTTATACCTGTTATCTAATAATCGCTTGACAAAATCGATAAAATAAAATTGCAAGCAAGTCAGCGACTGAAGTTCGCTCCACTCGAAGAGAGGTATTGGGTGGTGTCCAACAACAGCACCAATTATGCCAGTGGAAAGTCAGGAGTTCAAATATGTACTTTCGCTTTCCGGGATATCGTCTTTGTAATTGTTTACAAAGCAGCCTAAGCCCAAATTTCTAGTTGTATTTTTTTTTAAAAAAACCACCAAAACCACAGGACTTTATATGTCCATCCAAGGGGCTACAATTCTTTTTTTGTTTGCAAATCTACCTTATTATGCAATATCTGTGCATGTATGGCCCAACAATCTGAAATATGGACTATGCAAAAAAGAGAGAGGGAGGGAGGGAAGGAGAGAGAGGGAGAGGGAGAGAGAGAGATATTAGTCTACTCAGTGCTTTCCTGACTCTGCCATTATAATTTAGTGCGCACTGACTGCTGCGACCCTGTACAGCCTGACAATTGTAGCCCAACACAATAAAAATACAACATGTTCTCCTCGTTTGCACCAAGGTTGGAAAGACATGCGATAAAAATTCAGCACATTTTGTGCTCATTTGGCAGGTTGCGCTGTAGCGATCATCTTAGAGATAAAACAGATGAGCTCAGCATGATGTTCGGAATGTACCATTTCAGACTCTAAAGGGGGGTGAGGGTGGGAAGAGAAATTGGGCAATGCTTTTTTGCTTTCGACAGATTAAAAAAAAAATGCATTATGTTGGCCTAGAATTTTCTACTCAACATGCTAGTTAAGGGTTACTAATCTAACTATTAAATCCCTATCCATACTGGCCGGAGGGGGAGGGGAAATGGCACAACCCGAACATGAAGCTTTTCTGCATATCATTTAGCCTTCAGACAATAATACTGTGGGACTAGTATTAGTTACTTTACAATCAGACTCGTTAGACGAATCATAAAATTATCTTCCCAACTGCTAGTGACTGCCCTAAGCTCAATGCTTACAGAATCAGATTACTAAGCATGCTAACAAATGTACCAAACTCCAATATCCTCAAAAAAAAGGTCAACCATTCCAAATGGCCATCTCCTTTCATCATTCTTTTTCCTGCAGTAGGAAGAAAAAAGTTCCCTCAGCATATACAGTAAAAGAAGGGAAACCTCTGAGGAAAACTTCTGATTTCTATATAGAACGTGGTCAAAATAGAAATAGCCATAGCACTTAGACTTATATACTGCTTCATAGTGCTTTACAGCCCTCTCTAGGCGGTTTACAGAGTCAGCATGTTGCCCCCAACAATCTGGGTTCTCATTTTACTCACCTCGGAAGGATGGAAGGCTGAGTCAACCTTGAGCTGGTCAGGACTGAATTGCTGGGGGTGGTGGCAGAATTAGCCTGCAATACTGCAATCTAACCACTGTGCCACCATGGCTCTTAAGTAACTCTACAGATAACAACAACAGCTATAGCACTTAGACTTATACACCGCTTCACAGGGCTTTACAGTCCCTCTCTAAGCAGTTTACAGAGTCAGCATGTTGCCCCCCACAATCTGGGTTCTTCATTTTACCCACCTCGGAAGGATGGAAGGCTGAGTCAACCTTGAGCCTGATGAGATGCGAACTGCCAAATTGCAGGCAGCCGGCAGTCAGCAGAAGTAGCCTGCAGTACCACACTCTAACCACTGAGCCACCATGGTATTTAAGTCAAAATACTTAATGCCAGCTGGTTGTGAATTATCTAGGGACTCCATCCCATTCTGAGAAGCAAACTTTGATATGCTACAACCCTATCTTCCATTTGCACCTTTCTGAATTTAGTTGCACATTTCTGGACCAAAGCACCTATACTTTTAATCTTCTGATTATGCTTACATGAACCTAGTGATATTCGGCAATACAGGTAGTCCCTGACTTACAATGGAGCCCCAAAATTTCTGTTGCTCAGTGAGATATTTGTGAAGTGAGTTTTGCCCCATTTTATAATCTTTCTCGCCATTGTTGTTAAATGAATCACTGCAGTTGTTAAGTTAGTAACACGGTTATTATGTGAATCTCGTTTCCCCGTTGATTTGGCTTGTCAGAAGGTCGCAAAAGGTGATTAAAAGATGCCAAGATACTGCAACCGTCATAAATATGAGTCAGTTGCCAAGCATCTGAATTTTGATCACATGTCCATGGAAAGGATGCAACGGTTGTAGGTGTGAAAAACAGTCACAAGTCACTTTTTTCAGTGTAATTTTAAACGGTCACAGAGTGAACTTTTGTAAGTCGAGAACTACCTGTGCAGTAAATGAAAACACGAATATCTTATGCATTATAAGTATTGCAAGATTTTCACAGCAGGGTTTTTTGGTAAAGTCTTTTAACACTTTTAATTTTCCACAAGTCATCTGGAAATAAAGATGATTCAGCTGTCCCTCTGTATCACAAGCAAGTGAACAATCCCACCACAACCGATGCAGAAATGTGAGAGGGAAAAGCAGAAATAATGCAGAAAAGTTCAATTCTGAATATTGAAAACTTGAAAGAGACTTTTTTCTAATGTCTCAACAAATATTCCACACTTCTAAGAAGTGTTTGTAGCTTGTCTCAAAGATGCTTTTTCAAAAAATAAATGGACTTCGTTTGTTTTTAGTTGAAGACATTTCACTTTTTGTTCAAGAAGTTTCTTCCAGTTCTGACTGAATCCTACCGTCCCCCACTATTCAGTCAGAAATGAAGAAGCTTCTTGGATGAGAAGCGAAATCTCTTCACGGAAAAACCAAAAAAGTCCAGTTGCCTCTTGAAAAAGCATCTTTGGGACAACCATGATCTGGAGGACTGAGAATCTCCATAAAAGATTCTTTTGGAGCTTGTAAGAATCCACTTTCAAAAACTGCCCTCCAATAGGATGAAAAGCTGTACAGTCAGAGCAGCCCATTTTCAACACTTGTTTCCAGAGTCCAAACATTTTGCACCCTTCTAACAATAAACCATAATAATCACAGATCACACTAACATTTCCATTCCAGAGAATATACTTTGCCTTTCAGACTAGCATTCCATGAAGTAATAGATAGATCAGAATAAAAACAGCCTTTTAATTTCACATTCGTTTCTCCTATTTGCCACAGATAGTACAACTAGGCCTCAACTTACAGCTTACAATTGAGATCAGAATTTCTGTTCTTAAACAGTGCTTGTTAATTGAGTTTCGCCGATTTTATGGCTTTTATGCCACAGTTGTTAAGCGAGTTACTGCAGTTGTTAAATGGATCAGTAGGTTGGTAAGCGAATCCAGCTTTTCCCATTATCTTTGCTTGTCAGAAACCAGCCGCGAAGGTCACAACTGGCAATAGCACTAGCACTTAAGACTTATATACTGTGTCACAGTACTTACAGCCCTCTCTAAGCAGTTTACAGAGTCAGCATGTTGCCTCCAAATAATCTGGGTCCTCATTTTACTGACCTTGGAAGGATGGAAGGCTGAGTCAATCTTGAGCCAGTCAGGATCGAACTGTTGGTAGTTGGCAGAGTCAGCTTACAATACTGCATTCTAACCACCGTGCAACTACAGCTTCCTTTCTTCCTTCTCATTTCCACTTCCTCCTTCTCATCTTCCTTCCTTCTCATCTTCCTTTCCCTTCCTTTCCTTTCCTTTCCTTTCCTTTCCTTTCCTTTCCTTTCCTTTCCTTCCTTCTCAAGCAATAGTACTTAGACTTACATGTATACTGCTTCACAGATCCACCTTCCCCAACATTGTATCTTCAAAGTGTGTTGGCATTGCCACACTTTGGAAGGACCAATGGTATATAAATGTAATGATGAAGAAAACAATGTGAAATAGCAATAGCACTTAGAACTTATATACCACTTTACAGTGCTTTTACAGCCCTCTCCAAGCGGTTTACAGAGTCAGCCTCTGGCCCCCAACAACCTGGGTCCTTATTTTACCAACCTCGGAAGGATGGAAGGCTAAGTCAACCTTGAGCCTGGTCAGGATCGCACTGCTGACAGCGGGAAGAATCAGCCTGTCATACTGCATTCTAACCACCGTGCCAATCACATGACCTGAAATGTTGCAACTGTTGCAAATACATGCCAGTTGCCAAGTATTCAAATCTTGATCACATGACCAGGATGCTGCAATAGTTGTTAAGTGGAAGAACTGCTCCTCAGTCAATTTTTCAGTGTCGTTGTAACTTTATGCCTCAGTGGTATAAAATACTTACTCTCCAACCTCATAGAGAATGGGTGCCGGACAGAGCATGAAATTAGATTCCACTTTTTCCGGTTTTACATCTAAAAAACAAACAAAAGACCAAAAGACCATATATTAATCTACCACAATAGATTAATTTATTTGAAATTATAAATGATTTAATGTAACTGAAGGGGAAAATACCATGCGGAATTTGGCCTAAAATCCATACATGTTACGTAGTTGTTAGGAGATTATTGTTATTAATTTTTAAGGTAATAATTAAAAAGTGATAAATTATTATTAGGAATTAAAGAGGAGTTAATTAAATGATGTATAAGGTAAAGGGGTAGTACACTAAATTAGTAATTACAGGGGAAACCTTTTGAATTATTTTAATTAGGGTGGAATTTTTGGAATAATGAAATAAGAACATGCGATGAAATTGCAAATGTGAACGGTAAAAATATGAGGTATAATGAATATGAAGATAGGAGAATTATTCAAAGTAAAAAAGAAATAAGTTAAGAAATGAATAGAAAATATATACAATAAGTCTGAGAAAAATATTTGAGAAAATTTATAGAAAATATGTAATGTAATGATATAGTCTGAAATCAAATGTGAAAGATGAATATGTAACCAAGGTCATGTTTGTATGGAAATGTGGAGCCCTGGAATCATGCTGTTCACTAAAAAAAAGAAATGTTGAAAAAATAAAAAACTTTTTACAAAAAAAAAGACCATATATTGTATAATGGGATATTATCTGCTGATCAATAAAGATGATCAGACTGTTGTTTCTCTGTATCATATCAAATATGTGGGTATATGCAGGGCTGGGCTGCTGGGGGTTCACAGAGGTTCAGGAGAGCCCCTAGCTAAGATTCTGTGCAGTTTGGAGAACCCCCCCCCCTCATCCCACTCCTGGCGGGCCCCGCCCACCCCTCCCCTCCCCTCCCCTCCCAGGAATCCCCACGTGGCCCGTTTTGGATGCAGGTAAGGGCAGGGCATGCACAGAGGCTCAGGGAGGGCGAAAAATGGGCCTCCTGGAAATTTGGGAAGGCCGGAAATGTTTTTGCCTTCTCAGAGGCTCGAGGAAAGCCTCTGGAGCCCCAGAAGGGCAAGAACGCCCCCTTCCACCATGGTGCCGGAGGCTGACTAGGCCACACCCATCATGGCCACGTCCATCCAGCAACCAGGCAGCAACCTTTGCTAAATTTTTTGAAGCCCACCCCTGGGTATCTGCCTACTTTTGCATACATATACCCCACGTGCATACTTATTCACTTACTTACTTACTTAGATAATTTATTTGTTTATTTTATTTATTTATTTAGCCATGTTTATGTGACAGCAACTTAACCGATTTCTACCCGTGTTATAAGAATGGGTAGACGAATTAATCAGCGGCATGTCTTCCCTCCAGAAGTTGTGGGTGGAGGCTTTTAAGAAGAGATTAGACATTTGCCTGAACGGGTATAGAGCAGGTTGTGTTAAACACAAGGCCTGTGGGACGGATTCGGCCCACAACATGGTCAGATCCAGCCCACAAGGTTTTCGTGGAAAATATAAGGGTCCGGCCCCGCGTAGCTTCGGCCCGGTCTACCCCAGTGCAAAATGGAAACATGCCAGCAGTTTGGGAAGTGGCGTCAAGCTGGCCACACCCACCCAGTTGGCCACACCCACCAATCCCCCAAGGTCAACCACAGCCCTGATGTGGCCCTCAATGAAATTGAGCTTGACACCCCTGGTATAGGGTTTCCTGCTTAGCAGGGGGTTAGACTAGAAGACTCCTGAGGTCCCTTTCCCACTCTGTTATTCTGTTGCTCTATTATTCTGCCTCTGGGAACAACCAAGATGGATTTTAGGGAGGTCCCCTTATGCCACTTGCGGCTGCTGAAAGACTCCAAGCTAAGTCCCTGCTTGACATCCTCCACCCATTTCCCTTCCTTCCAGGTAGTCCTCGACTTACAGCAGTTCACTTCAAAGTTATAACATCACACTTTTTTGTTGCTAAGCAAGACGTGAGCTTCTCCTCCATTTGACGACCTTTCTTTCCACAGCCGTTAAGTGAACCGCTCCCATTGTTAAAGTTAGTAGCACCTCGGTTAAGCGAATCTGGCTTCCCCATTGGTTTTGCTCACCAAAAGGGAATCATGTGACCTCAGGACATGGGGTGGGATTGAAATTTCTTAACAACCGGTTCTGTGGGTGTGGCCTAATTTGTGGGTGTGGCTTGGTGGTCATGTGACTGAGTGGGTGTGGCTTGCTGACTGGGCATGGCATGGTGGTCATGTGACTGGGTGGTCATGGCTTGTATGTAAATATTATAAATGTTTATGTAAATATTGATTATTTTTTTTTATAAAAAAGAGCAACGTTTACCCAAAAGCAGGCAAAGCAGGCAGACAGATTGAGTTGCTCACAGAATCACAGATTCACTTGGAGATCTATCTATCTGCAATCGGCTCCCTGAGTCTGCACTGAAAAACTTCAGTCCTAAGGAAGGTTCGGCTCCGCTTTTAGATTAGCTAGAAAGCAAGAAATCCGAGGATTTCCTGCTTTCTAGTTAATCTAAATCTCCTGGCACAGCAGAATAGCTGATGGTCAGGGGGGGGGAAGAAAGGAAAAATAGCAACTTACCAAACCAGGCAGGTTGGATGGCTTGCATGCCAGGTAAGGAGTGAGTGCGCGGGAAGGGGAGGGGCCAGCCAGTGGAATGATTTGCCAGTTCTCCAAACTGGGGACAATCGTTGTGTGCAGCCTTTGAAAGAAATCATCGGCTGTGCTGCCTGGACAGCCGACAAGCGCTGCACACAGGTGCGCAGCATTTGAAAATCCTCTTGTTTCCTGCTTTTTCAACCTCAGCTGCGCTGCGCAAAGCAGCTGAGGAGGGAAAAGCAGGGAATGAAGGACAGCCTAGATCCCGGACAGGCGGGTGGGCCAAATACCGAACCGGTTTGGTGTCAGCTGCTCTTCTCAGAGACAGGTTCTATAAAACCGGGCCAAACCGGTAGCCTCCCACCCCTGCCTCAGGATATTTGCAACCGTCATAAACATGACAGTTGCCAAGCGTCTGAATTTGGATCACTTGATCGTAGAGATGCTGCAACGGTCATCCTTGTGGGAAATGGTCACGAGCCCCTTTTTTCAGTGCTGTATTAAATTGGAATGGTCACTAAGTGAACCACTGTAAGTTGAGGACTGTATGTAATCTGATGACTCAAGCGCTCTGTGCTGTAGGGATACTCACTCATGCTTGTTCCATTGACCATATAAGTGCAGACGACACTTTCCGGCGTCCTACCCAGCGTGAATCCCGTTCCACTTAGAACAACTTGGAACTTCTCTGAAAAGCAGAACCAACAAAATATCAGCGAGTTGGACCTACGCCAAGCTTCCTTACTGACTTTTGAGAGCAAAATAAAACTCTTCATATTTTATACTCAGTGCTTGATGATGTCTATACTTAATGCCTGTGATTTTAGAAAGAAAGCAGAACGTATTACGAAACTCTTGTCCTTGAAGAAGCATCAGCATTTAATAGTACACATCATTACAGCGGCAAGGATAGCGTTTGCTCAAAACTGGAAATCGACAACGGTACCCACAGATTTGGCAGTAATCAATAAAATTCACCAATGCACAGAAATGATTAGATTAATCACGATATTAAAAAACAAGGAAGAGGGAGATTTCTTTACAATGTGGAATATATGGTACAAATGGTTGAGTAAAAAGGAAGTCAAGATGTTCAGTGAAAAAGATTAAAGAAATAGGAAAAAGGACGAACGTGTATATAGACATGTATATATATAATGTGAATAAATAACTATTGTAACTTAATAACAATACTAATAAGTAAGGATTTAGCAAATAAGTTACAGATATATTTGAAGTAAATGAACTTAATTGACACTAATAGATATGTATACTGTTATGACAGCGCTGCAAAATGTGAGAACATATTTCTCTCTTTTTTTAAAAGTTTTTGAAACTCTGAATAAAAATATTATTTTTTAAAAAAGAAACTCTTGTCCTTGTAAAGCGGCTGGAGAAGGAGGGAAAGAGTGGGAGGTCAGTTCATATATATATCCTCAGGGACAATTCTTTTCATCAACTTTCCCAACAAATTTTGAGAAGGGTGTGATTTGGATCGCAGATGGGTTTGTCCAAACCATCATCATCTTCTTAATGTCTCTCTTTGTTTAAAATGTAAAACAAGAGAGAGAGAGAGAGACACTCTGCAGCCCTCTACAATCCTTCCAGTAGTTGTCAGGAAATTATATACTTTAATATGATGGAGAGGGTAAATTGTTAACTCAATAGGGCCATGATGGTGAACCTATGGCACGTGTGGCCAAAGTGGCACGCGAAGCCATATCACCTGGCACACGTGGCCTTGCCTGTTTGTCTTTCAGGTTTCTTATGCGCATATGAACATGATGATCATATCCTTAATGCGCACAGCAGTACTGTGCACATTTCTGGAGCATGGCCCCAATGAGTGCATGTGCACTATATTTCCGCATGACCGTTTCGGCACACAGTGCCAAAAAGGTTCGCCATCACTGCAATAGGGACTTGTTATTAAACATAAGGGAATGATCACACGGACTGATATCAATGTAAAATAAATTAAGTCAAGTTTATTTGGGAGCTTTTTTTGGCTTTACCACAAAAGCCAAATATATAGGACAAATTTCACGTACAACCACAATTGAACCCCAAATTTCTTTGGCTAAGCAAGACAGTCGTTAAATGAGTTTTGCCCTGCTTTATGACCTTTCTTGCCGCAATTGTTAAATGAATCGCTATAGTTAAGTCAGTAACACGTTTGTTAAGTGTATCACCCCAGTTGTCAAGTTAGTAACACAGCTGGTAAGGGATTCCGATTTCCCCATTGACTCTGCTTGTCAGAAGGTCGCAAAAAGGGATCACTTGACCCCAGGAAACATTGCAACCGTCATAAATATGAGTCAGTTGCCAAGTGTCTAAATTTTGATCCCTTTTCATGCTGCAAAGGTCGTAACTATAGAAAAGGGTCGTAAGTGTGAAAAACGAGTCACGTTTTTCAACACCATTGTAACTTTAGACATATAAGACATAAGAATTTATTTGTCATTACACTCGCAAGCAGGTGCAATGAAATGAGGTGCTCTTCCACAAGTAAAACTGGACAACACCATTGAAAGAGAAATAAAATTAAACACAACAGACCATACAATAATCTCTATACAATTTAAAAATGTAAATACCCCATTACTCTCAGCCATTAATTTCCAAAAAAATCTTACGACCCTGCATTCAAACTCAAAACTGCACTTGGATAAAAACTGTTCTTAAATCTAGTCGTCCTTGTTCTTAATACCCTGAATCTCCTTCTCGATGGTAATAGTTCAAAGAGCTGATGTCCCGGATGAGAGGAGTCATTCAATATATTAAATATCTTCCTCTTACATCTATTCCTATACCGTTCTTCCAAAGAGGGGAGTGAGCAGCCAACGATGTTTTGGGCCATCTTAATCACCCTCTGAATTGCCTTTTTCTCTGCCACTGTGCAGTTCGAGAACCATACACAGAGACAGTAGGATAATATACTCTCAACTTTAGTCACTAAACTGGTTACAGGTTGAGGATTTCCTCTATTTTATTCGTTTATCAGATTTTGAAACCACCTATCTTCCTCACAGAGGGACTGTAATCCTAATTCTTCCTGAACTGCGGTGATTTTTACTTTCAACCTGGGTGTCAACTCAAAAATATTTCTCTGGTCTTTTAGAGTTATCAGCAGAAAGGAAGTGGGAGAAGCAGCCCGTTCTTTAAATGATTATTAGATAATTGCTAGGCAGCCGGAGCTTCTGGCACGCAAGATTATTACTGGAGAGCATGAGTGATGACTCTTGGATGTGTCCCATTCAGGAATATACATTGAGGGGGTGGGGGAAGACTAGGGTCAAGGATGAAATGAATGATGTGTCGCAGAGTCAGCTGCACCCAGGTAGCACCAACGTGTTCACTCCTAATAAATCTTGTTTTTTTTTTTTCCTCTGAGAGATGTAGCTAGAGACATGATTTGAATGGGGTGGGCGGATGCCGGAACCCTGACAATGGGATTCTGAACAACAGCATTGTGGATTGGTCAGAACCTGGTGAATAATCCATCATAGCCAGTGGTGAGATTCAAATTTTTTTACTACTGGTTCTGTGGGCGTGGCTTTGAGGCATGGCGTGGCTTGGTGGGCGTGGCAGGGGAAGGATACTGCAAAATCCCCCTTCCCTCCCCACCACACTAACCTGCTTTCCAGCTCCGTTCTCCTGTGCAGGGCAACCAAAGAAAACCCAGACGATCAGCTGGGACTCAGGAGGCAGAGAATAGATGGGGCAGGGCCAGTCAGAGATGGGATTTGCCAGTTCTCTGAACTACTCAAAATTTCCACTGCCGGTTCTCCAAGAACTGGTCAGAACCTGCTGAATATCACTTCTGATCATAGATATGTTACCCAACAAATACAGCAAATCCTTTTGCAATTATCCCTCTCTTGCATTTTGGTACCTGATGACTGTAGGCCTTCACAGTTTAAGGATTGATATTTATATTATAGTCAGGCCATGTTTTGTTTGGTTCACATGCAACTGACAGATTGGATGCCAAATTATGATTTTTAATATAGGTTTTATTTATTATTTATTATTTCATTCTAGACTTTTTAACTGGGTATTCCTTGAGTGTGTTTTTTTAACTTGCTCTGGTCTTTGACTGTAATAAACATTGACTTGACTTTACAACATGGAAAGAGGAATCGGGGGAAGACGTGGAAAATCCATGCTCTTAAGCACAAAAAGACTTTCATGAATTAAAACAAATTTTACAAAGAACCTGGCTCAAGAATACATAAGAGGAAATGGAACAAGTCAGTTCAGTCACTCAATCCATCATCAATAGCCAGTCTAATTGAGAACTTGTGAAATCAGGTTCGTCAATTAGAAACAGCTGTTCCAGCCCTTTCATTTCTTTTTCTGCAATAATCCTCGTATTTCACATTTTGGTCAGGAAATATCACTAAATATCCACGAAAAGACTAGATAATAATTTCTAGCAGTTATTGCTAAGTGTCACGGGGAATAAAAGCAGTTTAGACCCAAATTCACTTGTCTTAGTGAAAATAGGGTTTCCTGCCTAAGCAGGGGGTTGGACTAGAAGACCTCCAAGGTCCCTTCCAACTTTGTTATTCTATTCTATTCTATTCTATTCTATTCCATTCCATTCCATTCTTTCCCTATTCCTGTTTTATTCTGCTCGCAGGAAAGTAAGGAAAGATAAAAGCCAGCTATGAATCGCATGTTCTTTGCAGGAAGCAAAGACATTTTGAAACTCAGCCTCGTGGACATTGCAGTATCTTAGTTGGTATTTGAAGACTCTTGTGTTGTAAAATATTTCTAGGTAACCTTATCTGTTATTTTTGGCAGCCTCGCACAGTTTTGGCGAGGCACCTGCTTATCAAAGTTAGTTAGTTTGCAGCAGCCTTTTAACCGGGGATTCATAAGAATCATTAAAAGGTTTCTGTTCCCTTTAGTTCATGTTTGTTTTATTGGACAAGGGTTTCGGTCAGAACAAATTGAAGGCTTAACACCCCCAACAAAACAGAAAAAAAAGTTATAAGATAAATAAAAATAAAAGGTGATGAAAATGGGTCTGGTCACATGATGATCTCTTTATGACCGTCACAATCCATGACCGTAATGGGCAGGCTCTATTATGGTCACAAGTCAAGAACTACCTGTAGACTTTGGTTCAGCCTTTGCCAACCTGGTCTGCTCACCAGCTGGGTGGACTTCAACTCCCAGCATTCTCAGCAAAGGCCAGCCTGGCTGGGCATGCTGAGACTTGTGAAAATCAGTGTTTCTTAACCTTAGCAGCAGTAGACTTCAACTCCCAGAATCCCCCAGGCAGCCTGCTGTGGCTGGGGAATTCTGGGAGTTGAAGTCCACCCATCTTCCTGTGCCCAAAGTTGAGAAATACAGATGTAGATTGTGCTCCAAAGGGAGAAAAAGTACTTTAGCCTCTTTATTTCACAAAATTATTGAAGAGATGTCCTAGGAAGACGTTGATTATAATTCAGAAAATCCTAGGAGTTGAAAACCTAATAAATCTCCCCAGGTTGTGCGTCCCACCACATATGCAACACAATATTATTGTAAATACGCTTTCCCTTTAAATCTGCAACTTCCAAGGTTTCTGGAGAGGAAACTGTAAGAATTTAAATCTGTTCACACAGGCTTTGGCAAACTGGAGCAAGGAAAGGAAAGTTTCTTTTATTCACATCTTCCTACTCAGCATATGGAAGTACAGTTAGACATTTTGCCCAAGGATGTAACAGCAGGATTGTCAATATTTTCACATTGTTTTCCAGTCGCACACTCACCTCCTACACAAACACTTGAGGGTTCCAGATTTAAGATTTCCGTGCACGATTGCTTCAGTATCTGTTTGGGGTAAAATGGGAAAAATATTTCTGACAAATGTACATTACGGTGTTTTTTGTTTTTTTTCAAGTCAACAAGGATTCCATTACAAGGAATTATTTTAACGAGATGCTGCAAAGTGTGATACCTGGTTAGATAGAGGTTATTACAGTGTGGATTCATTTGAAAAAAAAAAAATTCACAGACATCATGGATTAGCAAATCTGGACATTTATTAATTACTAGCTGGATACCCATGCTTCGCTATGAAACTATGTGGTCAGGCTTAGTTTTGGGGGAGGAAAATAAGGGGGGAGGAAATTCTGTCTCTACCAACCAGCATCCATTGGTATTCATCTGGCTAGCATCCTGTCAGTATGTGAGAGAGTATCATGCCCCTGTTGGAAACTGATTCTGAGGAAGAGGAGGAACAGCCAACCGGGAGTGAAAGTATGGCTTTGGAGGTTGTGGAGAAGACCCAGGCCCATCCCCTCTGCATCCTAAGGCACGCAGGGAGGAACGGAGAAAGGAACAACGTGGCTTACGGGAGAGGAAGCGGCCATGATCCCCCTCATTGGCTGCAGCTGGGGGGAATAGTATAAAGGAGGGGCGTTTAAAACACAGGGTTGTTAGAAGCAAAAAGCGTGTTTTATTTCTGGCTGAGGTTTATCTTAGTTGGCATTCTTCCAACAGACTAGGCCTTGTTATCTTCTTGAAGTTTGTAATTAGTTACCCTGGTCTATCGTAGAAATTCCTTCAGTGCGGTTTGTTTTGATTTTATTTCTTCGTTATCTGTTCTTTGAGTTTGGACTATATTACTTTCTTTTGGAGACTATTTTGGAAAGAGTTTAATTTCCAACTGCGAACAATTGAACAGTGAGGCCAAGTTGAAGGCATTAAAGGAAATTAATTTACCTTTGGGAATTTATTACATGTGTGCTGCTTCCTGGGTCATCACAGAGAGTTGAGGGCTGTTTGGAAACTGAAAGAGTATTTGCTGGGTGAGCAAGAAGGAGCCTGGGCGTGGCTTAGCTCAACTGTTCTGTACTAAAGCTTCTTGTTGCTGTGAAGCTAAAATTGAGCTCTCAACCTTCCGAGTGGGAAGTGAGAGTCTTCACCACCACACCCCTCATATGTATGTATGTGTATACAGGTAGTCCTCGACTTACAACAGTTCATTTAGTGACCCTACAAAGTTTCAACAGCAATGAAAAAAGTAACCTATGCCCATTTTTCACAGTGACAACCGTTGCCGCATCCCCATAATCATCACATGATCAAAATTCAGATGCTTGGCAATTGACTCACATTTATGACGGTTCCTATGTCCTGAGGTCATGTGATCATGTTTTGTGATCTTCTGACAAGTAAAATCAATGGGGGAGCCACATTCACGTAAAAAACAGGTCTCTAACTTATCAACT
>NW_020769425.1:1259585-1276557 GCF_900518735.1 Pseudonaja textilis | reverse complement strand
TAGAATAGAATAGAATAGAATAGAATAGAATAGAATAGAATAGAATAACCCTAACCCTATCCAATTCCAGACAAATGGCTGCACATATCTTCGTCAAGTCCTTTCCTGAAGTCAAGTAGATAGAATAGAATAGAAGGGTAGGGTAGGGTAGAATGGAACAGTAGAATAGAATAGAATAGAATAGAATAGAATAGAATAGAATAGAATAGAATAGAATAGAATAGAATAGAATAGAATTCTTTATTGGCCAAGTGTGACTGGACACACAAAGAATTTGTCTTGGTGCAAATGCTCTCTCAGTGTACATAAAAGAAAAGATACATTCATTAAGAATCATAAGGTACAACACTTAATGATGGTCATAGGGTACAATAAGCAATCGAATCATACTAGGAAACAGTCAATATTATTTACTGCTTCACCGTGCTTTACAGCCCTCTCTAAGTGGTTTACAGACTCATCCTATTGTCTGGGTCCTCGTTTTAGCCACCTCAGAAGGACTGAAGGCTGAGTCAACCTTGAGCCATTCAGGATCGAACTCCAGCTGCGGGCAGAGTTAGCCTGCAATTCTGTATTCTAACCATTGCATCACCACAGCCCTTGATGCTTGGCAACTGGTTTATATTTATGACTGCTGCAGTGTCCCGGGGCCATATGATCCCCTTTTGCGGCCTTCTTTCAAGCAAAGCCAATGGGGAAGCCAGATTCACTTAACAACCGTGTTACTAACTTAACAACTGCAGAGTTTCACTTAACAACTGTGTCAAGAAAGGTCGTAAAATGGGTGAAAACTCATTTAACAACTGTCTCGCTGAACAACAAAAATTCTGGGCTCGATTGTGGACGTAAGTCGAGGATTATCTGTACTGCATTCTAACCACTGCACCTGGACTATTTATACTATATCTGACAGGGCCCCAATTAAAACATTTGATATGTATCCTTGCCCTCAAAAAGTGATTTATGTAATACTTGTTTATTTTTAAATCTGAATTTGTATGCTGCCCGTCTCCCCTATAAGGTGACTCTGGGAGATTCACAGCAGTGGTGGGATTCCAAAGCACCAGAAGGCAGGACAAGAAGCCATGGATGGAAACTAATCAAAGAGAGAAGCAAACCAGAACTAAGGAGAAATTCCCTGACAGTCAGAACAATTAATCAGTGGAATGGCTGAAGTGGTGGGTCCTCCAGCACTGGAGATTTTCAAGAGGAGATTGGACAGTCATTTGTCTGAAGTGGTGTAGGGTTTCCTGCATGAGTAGAGGGTTAGGCTAGAAGACCTCTAAGGTCCCTTCCAATTCTGTTATTATAGTATGTAAGCTCAAGGAACATTACAATTCAATCCGAGAAGACTTACAGTATATTCATCAATAGAATAGAACAGAACAGAACAGAACAGAACAGGGTAGGGTAGGGTAGAATGGAACAATAGAATAGAATAGAATAGAATAGAATAGAATAGAATAGAATAGAATAGAATAGAATAGAATAGAACAGAACAGGGTAGGGTAGGGTAGGGTAGGGTAGAATGGAATGTAATGGAATGGCAACAGTCGAATAGAATAGAATAGAATAGAATAGAATAGAATAGAATAGAATAGAATAGAATAGAATAGAATAGAATAGAATAGAATAGAATAGAATAAACTTTATTGTCACTTTAAATGTACACTAATAGACTAATGTAGATTAAAATTTCATTGCATGCAGCTTTCAAAGAGATGCCACCTCCAATATATACTACATAAGCATGACTAAATAAATAAATACAAAATTATGCATATACCCACATATATGTATGACACAGAGAAACAATACAGTCTATTTCGGATGCATACATGCACATGGTGAGAGCAACAAATCTTGTGAGTTTACCAGACAGGTGGCCCAGGGAACAAAGCTGTTCCAGAACCTGGTAGTCCTGCTAGAAATACTTCAAAACCTCCTCCCAGAGGGCAGCAACAGAAACAGACTGTGAAGTGGGTGTGTGGAGTCTCTAACAATTCTTTGAGCTCTAAGTACATAAGGACTTATAAGCAGGATACTGAACGACGGGAAGGCAACTTTCTGTAATCTTCTCTGCTGTCCTCACCACTCTCTGTATGGACTTTCTATCTGAGGCACCGCTGCCACCAAACCAAAACAGTGGTGCAGTTGAGAGACACAAAGGAGGCCAATGCTGAAACTTTTCAAGGGCTACTAGCTCACCCTAAACCTTTGAAGGAACGAAGGAGAGAATGAGCGTGCTTATAGAAAAATAGGAGGTGGGAATATACATCTCTGGAACTGGGCTTGTTATGAGGAGTCGATCGGATTGGTTATGTAATGAAAGCGATCGCAATTTAGGGTATCTGACAAGTCCTCTCTGAATCATCATTCATGCGTCTGAGTGTGCCCTGGAGGGCATCAAACTCGAAGCCGAGGCAAGAGAACCTGGAAACTTATCCGTAAAGTTTCTCCTTTCTTAAACAGCCATCTGAACACCAGAACCTTATAAGAGTTGTAATATGTCAGTGGATGTCAAAATTAAGCCCTGCGCAGTCCTGAAGGCTAGGGAGAAAGAAATGGTTCATTTCCAGGCCATTGGGCTGCTTTAACAAGTCAACTAAATAATCTCCACCTCCATACACACACACACACACACCCCACCCCTGTTTTCTGCTGTTCCCCCCATTCCTGCTCAACACACAGAAATCCTTAACAAGTTGGCTGCAAATCGCAAGAGCAGCTCAAGCGTTAGGCTATTCCATGTGGACTTAAAAAGAAACGGACTGATGTAATCGGAATAATTTCCTTTCAGTGCTCGGTCCTACACCTCCTCTTTATTTGTGTCTCTTTCTTTTCTTCTCCGACTGTCGGAACTCTTTATGGCTCATTTCCTGGCTCTTTCCACTACAAACAAAATCTACATATGGCGTTTTTTTTCCCCTCCCCCCCCTCCGGTCTTCTCCTTCAGGAAACGTTCCAATTAAGGGCATTTGGAATTAATAATCAGATGGTTTCTGTTAATGGAGTCTTTTTATTTTATTTTATAAAAGCAGGAACACTTGGGAAGCATCAACTTTTTCTGGCCTCTTGCAGAAGCTTGTATTTTCTGCTCAGCTGCACTTGGAGCTCATAAAAAATAATGAAGGAAAAGGAAGAAGACACTGGTCCTCTCTATCCAACTTCTGGGGTAGTCTAATGTGCATCTTGATTCATACCTGGGCCTTTTTCTTTTTAGATCCACCTTCCCCAACATTGTGTCTTCAAGGTGTGTTGGCACTGCCACGCTTTGGAAGGACCAATGGTGTATAAATGTAATGATGAAGAAAACAGTGCGAAATAGCAATAGCACTTAGACTTATATACCGCTTCGCAATGCTTTACAGCCCTCTCTAAGCAGTTTACAGAGTCCGCCTCTGGCCCCCAACAATTTGCACCCTCATGTTATCGACCTCGGAAGGAGGGAAGGCTGAGTCAACCTTGAGCCAGTCAGAATCAAACAACCAGTTCATATTTATGAAGTGCAACTTTGAAAGGTCACTAAGTGAGCCTCTGTAAGTCGAGGGCTACCTGTAAATAAATCTTTATTGTTGGGGAAAAAAAATCACAACTTGTCCTTCTGGGTTTTTGCTTTTAGAGCCGGACCTTAATCCACTGGTTGTCATTAGATTGAAACTGGGGGGAGAAAGGTTTGCATCTCTAAAATGTTTTGATTCACACGCATACCAAAGTAGTGAGGGGATTGATTGAGGACACAGTTCCGTGAAACACCCAGAAATCTTCAGCCAACATCATTGCTAAGCATTCTGGCAGCTCAAGTCCACCCTTCTGAAGGACGCTTGGGTGGGCAGGAGAAGGCTGACATAACAGGATGCAATCATAAAGAACTGAGCACTGACCACTGAGGCTGCAAACCACACACAAACCCAGCTAAAAACTGACAAACAATACCTTACATTTCAGCTGATCGCTGTAGATACAGGATCGTAACAGTAACTGTACCTATTTGGAGGACTGCTTCTTTTTAACAGATTAAGAGAGTTGGAAGGGACCTTGTAGGTCATCTAGTCCAACCCTCCCACCCAAGCAGGAGACCCTACACCACTTCTGACAAATGGCAGTCCAGTCTCTTCTTGAAAGCCTCCAGTGATGAAGCTCCCACAATTTCTGAAGGCAACTTCTGTTCCGTTGGTTGATTGTTCCCACTATCAGAAAAATTCTCCTTATTTCCAGGTTGAATCTCTCCTTGTTCAGTTTCCATCCATGATTCCTTGTCTGGCCTTCAGGTGCTTTGGAAAATAGCTTGACCCTCCCCCACTCCTCTCTGTGGCAGCCCCTCAAATATTGGAAGACTGCTATCCTGTCTCCCCTGGTCCTTCTCTTCACTAGACTAGCCATGCCCAGTTCCTGCAACCGTTCTTCATATGTTTTAGTCTCCAGTCCCCTAATCCTCCTAGTTGCTCTTCTCTACACTCTTTCTAGAGTCTCAACATCTTTTTGACAGTGCGGTGACCAAAATTGGATGCAGTATTCTAGGTGTGGTCTTACTAAGGCTTTGTTGAGTGGTGTTAGTACCTCACTTGATCTCGATTGTATCCCTCTGTTGATGCAATATAAGATTGCGCTGGCTTTTTTGGCTGCTGCCACACACTGTTGACTCATATTTTATGCAAATCTTACTTCAGATTTGTTTCCTTCTATATGCCGAGGTTGTGTAATTGTAATAGACTGCAGAAATAGCAAAATGTGTTGCAAACTATTAAGTGCAATGCATCTGCAACAGAATAAATGCAAGGGCAGACCTATTTTATACATGCAAACCTTAAATGAGGAGCATTTAAGATTTCTGGGGCTTAAACAGAAAGACCAATGATGCACAGCAGCTAAGACCACATCACAACTATGGATGCAGCCAGGATGTCCTTAATACATTTTAGCTGTCAAAACTTATGAGTACCATATTAGCTTTACTTTACCATGCTCATACTACGTACACTTTGCATAATGAATTCAACTTTTTCCTACAACATAAAGTGAAAATAAACTGTTTCTGATATCATTTTCTTTCACCACTCGTTTACAGCTGTGAGTCATATTTCAATATTTAACTATTGCAACATTCAGAACTGTTACAACAACAAAAACCTTAAAGTGTGCAATCACGGGCAGACAGAAAATAATAAAATGGTTATATCTAGTGACCAGGCACATTTTTGTGGCCTAGATATTCCAGCAATACTTCATCATTTTTTCACAGACTGGTCAACTTTCGGCTTGTATTTTATTTTGACAGATGTGCATTCGCGTAAAAGTTTTGTAAAGTCGGGAGACCTTAACAGCAACAGAAAAGCTGGCTAAAGGTTACTTGCAATTCAACTGCAGCGGAATAGGATCTATCTGCGTTCTACACTGCTGAGCTTGTCCAGATACAGTTTCTCTATTCAGAATATTCAAATCCTGCTCTGATCATTATTGAAGGATGTATTTTTCAACCACGAAAAATCAAAAAAAATTCCACAAGATAATAGTCTGCCTGTTTTTTCACAATGCAACCAAAGTGGAGTTCCTTTTCCTAAAATATAATCCAAGACAAGGCCCCGCATTAAAATAAAACAATCTTCACTCAACTTTTACTTTATTAAATAAAACATATAAAGAACAGTTGCAGGAACTGGGCTTGGCTAGTCTAATAAAGAGAAGGACCAGAAGAGACAGGATAGCAGTCTTCCAATATTTGAGGGGCTACCACAGGGAGGAAGGGGTCAAGCTATTTTCTAAAGCACCTGAAGGCCAGACAAGGAATAATAGATGGAAACTGATCAAGGAGAGATTCAACCTGGAAATAAGGAAAAACTTTCTGACAGTGAGAACAATCAATCAATGGAACACAAGTTGCCTTCAGAAGTTGTGGGAGCTTCATCATTGGAGGCTTTCAGGAAGAGACTGGGCTGCCATCTGTCAGAAATGGCACAGGGTCTCCTGCTTGGGCAGGGGGTTGGACTAGATGACCTACAAGGTCCCTTCCAACTCTGATTATCTATTATCTGTTATTTATCTATCATATTTAGAGACTGCCCATCTTCTTCAAAGAACAACTCTAGTAATAGGCAAACAGACATCAGTTCTGTACATAATCTGTATAATTTGCCATCACAGGGCTTCACATAAGACCCTAAAAACCTTGAAAGCAGGGAGGGAAAGATGCATATAACTACAGGTAGTCCTCAGCTTATGACCACAATTGAGCCCAAAATTTCTGTTGCTAAGTAAGAAATTTGTTAAGTGGCTTTAAGCCCCACTTTACGACTTTTTTTTGTCACATTTCTTAAGTGAATCACTGCCGTTGTTAAATTGGTAACCTGGTTGTCTAGTGAATCTGGCTTCCCCGTTGACATCGCTTGTCAGAAGTTCGCATAAGGGGATCACACGACCCTGGGACACCGCAACCATCATAAGTGTGAGTCAGGGGCCAAGCATCCGAATGTAAATCAATGAACCTGGGGATGCTACAACCGTCATAAGTGTGTAAAATGGCCATAAGTCGCTTTTTTTTTCAGTGCCGTTGTAACTTTCAATGGTCACTAAGCGAACTGTTGTAAGTCAAGGACTACCTGTACTCCAAAATCGTTACCAACTTACTTTGTAAGATTTAATTCAGGCTCAATTGTGTTTGTAAGTCGAGGTCTGCCTAGACTTAACAGTGTTTTCCTCGTCTGAGAAAAACACTGTTAAATACAGGTAGGCCTCAACTTACAAACACAATTGATCCTGACATTTCTATTGCTAAACAAGGCAGGTTTGAAGTGAGCTATGCCCCATTTTGCAAACTTTTTGCCTCAGTCGTTAAGCGAATCACTGAAGTTGTTAAGTTGTTAAGTGGAAGTTGACTAGGAAGGTTACAAACAGTGATCGCATGACCCAGGGACAGGGCAACCATCACAAATACATGCCAGTTGCCAAGCACTCAAATTTTGGTCACATGACCCCGATGATTCTGCAACAGTCGTTAAGTGTGAAAAATAGACGCATGACAGTCTTTTTTTTCCCCAGTACTGTTGCAACTTCGAACCGTCATGAAGCAAATGGCTGTTAGTGGAGGACTATCTGTATAGCAGCAATTCCTGGCTCACAGCTGGTATAAAAGCATGTTTTGATGTACCAGCTGAACTGGCAGACCTAAAAGCATTTGACTCAAAGCCTTTAATTCACAACGGACAATCGAAAACAAATTCATTAGCACTTATTTCCCAAAATTTCTCCTTCAAATTTATTGCATTTACATTTGCTGCAGCCTATATCTTTCCTTAATGGAGAGTTGCGTATTTATTTTGGTACACACACAAAAAATATGCACAGTTAAACGGTTGAACAAAGCTTTCACACCACAGTTTTCTTTAAGGAAAGGAACCCAATCAATACAGTTCTTCCAAGTCGAAGTGCAAGTTAAAGATGCAATTTGTCTACACAGAAACCATTAAGCAAGACGGTAGGCCCTTATTTAAGAATCCTTTTTAGGAATCAAACCCTGCCAGTATATTTACATTCCAAAAAAAAGTTCCCTAAAATAGATACATGCAAAGCTCTCCAAGGAAAATGCCATGTATGACAGGGTCATACATCTTCTCATACTAACTCGCTCAAAACTATGGATCTATCTCAGCTCCCTTCCTGCGAATGGAGATCTATAGGAGAAGAATTAACAGAGCTGGGGTCAGAGTTAAGAGCATCATAAGCTTAGAATCATTACATTGCCACAAAAAAATCAAAGTCCATTCCTTTGTTATCCAGCATCAATTCAACATTGAACTTTGATTGACCAGATTCTTGTGTACAAGCTTCAACAATACATCTTTTGAACTATGACTTAATGTATGATCCTGATCCTTTTTGTAGTTGACAAGATCCAGAGGTGGACTGCTCCTGGTTCGCTCCAGAAATTTCATGTGGAGACTCCTGGGAGCGGCTGGGCAGGGCAGGGGGTGCATGGCCAGTTCGACATTCCTCGTGTTGGGGGCACCTGTGGTGGCCCAAGCGCTCTGCCAGCAAAAACGAGCTCCTAACCTCCATTTTCAGCTGCGACCGGGGTAGGCTGCTGGGGGTTCGCAGAGGTTCAGGAGATCATCTAGCTAAGATTCTACACAGTTTGGAGAACCCCCAAATCCCACTCCTGCCCACCCTGCCCCACCCCTCTCAGGAGTCCCCATGCGGCCTGTTTTGGATGCAGGTAAGTGTAGGGTGCACACGGAGGCTCGGGGAGGGCAAAAACGGGCCTCCCAGAAGTTTGGGAGGGCTGGAAACAGGCCTGTTTCCGGCTTCCGGAGTCCGGTGAGGTTGTTTTCGCCCTCCCAGAGGCTTGAGGAAAGTCTCCAGAGCCTCGGGAGGTCAAAAATGCCTTCCTCCCCCCCCGCTGTGGTGCAGGAGGCTGACTAGGCCACACCCACCATGGCCACACCCACCCAGTAACTGGGCAAGCCCATCCCCTGGCCTTGACGGCCTCCTGCAACCCTCTACCAGCTCAAACGGAGCTCCGGAGGGCAGAGGATGGCCCTCCTGAACTCCGTTTTCTCTGGCAGAGGCACCGCAGGCCGGTCCTTCACTGTTTCCAAAGTGACCCCACGGGCTAGATCTAAACACCCTACAGGCCAGATTTGGCCCATGGGCCTTGAGTTTGACTCCCGTGATGTAGATCAATTATTGTTTTATCTATATATATATATATATTTAAATCAACATAGACAAAGCCGCCCAGATTCTACTCTAGGCTATGATGTGGTTCACTTGGTTTTTCTTCTGCTTTTTTCCTATTGTTTCATTTTAATTGTAGGTAAAGTACAGTGAACTACTGGCCGTTTAAATAAGGCATAAGTCAGTAATATCCCATGGGATATGCCACCAGCCGTAACAGTTCTGGTTGAATGAAGTTCAACCTTCAAATAGGAGAAAACGCTTCTCTCTTCTACAGCCGATCCATCCTTAAAGGTAAACAATTATTCTGAATTGGGACTGCCAGGAGATCTAACAATCACGGCCCATGGTAAGGAATTTCAGTAGCAATCACTCAGGAACCCTTGAAAAGCCAGCTTTCTATTCCTGTCTCAGGAAACCTCTGGATGCTTGATCGTGCAACAGAGTAATTTTAATTTGTTCAAAATCAGCCCATTCCACAAGAAAGCATTGAAGTTAAGAAAGCCCAGGGAAGCCCGTGATGACGCGGGATGTGGCAGAAAGGCAACACAGTCAGATAAGCAATAAGAGTCCCTTTATTATCTCCAACTTTGCCCCCAGTGTCCAGGTTACCTTCAGGCTGGAGAAAAACTCTCCCAAGAACAGCCTTTGACTGCAGAAAATTCAGTCCAAAACATGGTACACACAAACTGTAACTTAAAGTCCAAACAAGCCAAACTGAAGTAATTAGTTTGGCAGGGCAGGAGCAGGAGCAGGAATTTCAGACTTGAAAGCACGGCAAAACTCACATAGTTCAGAAGACGGCAGGAACACAGATAACCCATGACAATACAAGATAAAGTCATGGTTGCTCCCAACAGCTTGCTGCACGCAGCTTGCCTTTTTTATACACTGTGTTCCCAGCTGCAGCTAATGAAGGGAATCAGGGCCCTTTCCTCCCCTGAAGCCACGCAACCCACGTTGTTTCCTTCTCCGTTCCTCCCTGCATGCCCTAGGATGAAGAGGGAGTGGGCCTGGGTCTTCCTCTGAATTCACTCTCCCTTGTTCTACCTCTTCTCTGCTCTGCCCAGCCAGACTTTGCCCTTCCCCAGTTTCCTCCACAGCCAACGGAGCCACACTCCCACTCTCTGTCAGCTGTTCGGCTTCCTCCTCGGAGTCAGATTCCGACAGGGGCATGACAGAACCCATCATTAAGATAAAAATGAGATAGCCACAAAAAAATGTCTTTACAAAAAATAAAAATAAACAAACTTTGCAAATTAAACAAGAGGCACTTTTTCAAATACTCACAGAATTAATTATCCCGCGGAGAGCTTGAAATCCTTCTCTTACCGGGAAGACTTGATCCTTTGAATCAGCAATGCTTTCAAGCTGGGGAAGGAAGCACAAATACAACACAGATTCGTGCTACCAACCTTTAGACACAGATAGACAGGCATTCATGGACAAGATTTAATAAAGATTTAGGGCAGGGAAATGAATGCCTTCAAGAGAACCACAGGTAGAGACAAAATCCTGTTTACTAATCGCACTTTTTCTTATTCCCGCAGCAAAACAAATTAAACACAACTTCAAGGAAGATTCCCAGCTATGAAAGGCCACGAAAGAAAAACAAGGAGCAGTTTTATTTACAGAATGGTTTTTACCGAATCTGCTGATTCTCTTATTTAAAACCAAACTAACCATTATGTTATCCTCATTTCTCTCCAAGTCTATTAAGAGTATGAGGCAAGGCAACACAGAGCAGCCAACCCAACAAAGCAACCTTGAGCCACAGTAAATGACCCAATTTAGCCGAATCAGGCTAAGGGTCAAACTCCATGTTACACTGAATGCATAACAGAGGGATGGGCTAGTTGTGTAGATGGATGGGCTAGTTGTGCTAGCTACGTGGCCTTTTAGTTTTGTGAGTGGATCTGAGTGTATATCCTGACAACCCCAATAAATCATACCTCTGAAATTTGGCAGCAATTCATAAAACAATGATGGTAGGATTTTCCACCCATTTTAAGTCATCATCTTCATTTAACAACCGCATAATCCCTTGTGGTGTGGAGTCTGGGCAACTGAATGGAGCTAGCAGAGTGTTTTAATGGCCGGATGCCCTTCCTGTCGCCAGTGCGGAGTTTCGCTCAGCAGATATATTCACAGTGTGCCCAGAGAGAGAGAAATATCTGCCTCTACCTAGGATCGAACGCACAGCTCCCTCTCTAGGCCATTCCTTTCCACTCATTTTAAGTAAAGAAAAAATGTCTGTAAGCTGCCAGATTAACGTACCTAGAATACAGGTACCTGTTATGGTTCGCCGGCAGCCTGTGCAGACGGCAGAAGAATCAGACAGTGGGGAAGAACAGGGACCAGTCCGGTAGTCTGGAGAGGACTCAGACAAGGGTCCTGCATCCGATACAGAGATGGGGCCAGGACCATCTGGGAGTCATGCGCTGACTCCAGAACCTCCGGAGTCTGGCAGCAGCGAGGCAGAGGAGCAAGGGGAGCCTGTTCCCAGTGCGCGCATGCGCAGAGCTGCCAGAAGGCAAGAGCAGCTACGACAAAAGGGCCGACTTGGGAGTAAGGCTTGGAGGTAATTGCCCCTCCCATAAGATATAAAGGAAGTGCAAAGGTAGAGAAACCTTTGCAGGAAGCAAAGTCGTTCGCTCTGTTCGGATTAAAGCTTGAAGCTCTGTGTGGACTTTGTACTTCATTTGGCTTTTTACGGTTAATTTGGCACTTTAGTTGTTGGCAGCAATTCAAAGGAGGTAAAGGTGGGTGCTTATCTCGAGAGACTGTTTGGGACTCATTACAAGCTGGGAATGAACTTAATTCCCAGCCGTTGAAATAAAACAAGAGTTGTTTGGACTAAGCGTGTGCTTAATTACGGTCTCAGAAAGCCTTGGTCCGAACAATACCACCATCACCCCAGAAAATGAACCCCAAAACACAAAATAGTTGCTGAAAAGATTCAGTGAAGAAGGGCATTTCTGCAAGATCCAATTTGAATCAGTCACTGGGATCAAAGATTTATTTTCCCAAGCTTTCAGGCTCTTGTTGGTGACCATCATTGGGGAACTTTTCACTCTCTCTCTCCAGAATATGCACAGTGGGATATTCTACACATTGTATTAGAATAATTTGCGGTTGTGTGTAGCTTTTAGTTGTTAATTAACGACTGCCGACTACATTGTCGAGTGTTGTTTCCTTGTGCCTCTGCACCCTTGCCTCCTCAGTATCTGATAGTCTGGTGATAATTCAGCATTCCTATTGACTGTCAAGGGGCCCATTTCCCAGGCTTCAACCATTTCGCTGGCTATTTTTGTCTCTGTTCAGACAACAATCATAGCAGTTGTGAAAATGAATGCATGTCCTTGTTCATTGCAATGTGAGGCTTCCAATGAGTTTGGGTCACCTCATCCAAGGAAATTTCTCAAATAAGAAAGCACCTTTGCCACATATATATATATATTTTTTTTCATTTTAATATGCAAATTCCCAAGACGGAAGGCCCTACCTGCTGTTGATTAAAATTGAGGACTCCAACACAGTAAACTCTAGCTCCCATGGATCTGGCATTATCTGCCTGTAGCAGAGAGAGAATGAAATGGGGGGAAAAAAAGAGTTATGTCTACATTTGTCCACCCAAAATAACAATGCATGTGCAAATGTCAAGCTCAACAGGAAGCACTGTTGGACTTCAACGCTCACCTCTTTTTTCGCATACTGTGGGATCAAACCTTCCAACTTTCCATCTGTCAAGGCAATGATTACACTGTTGGACCCTTTCTCTTTTACAATCTGATCATTTGCCTGGAAAAAAAAAAACCAAAAGAATTTGTGCTCTTACAATTGCATTTGGAGGTGGAGAAGAACAAGAAATGGAGGATAGAAATGGTGAACCACACGGAGTTAAGCACTGATCTAGCTGCACCCAATTTCTTACGTTTAATGTCAATGTGAAGGATCTACAGGTAGTTCTCAACTTACAAAGGCTTGTTTCGTAACTGTTGGAAGTTTCAACGGCACTGAAAAGAACTGACTCATTACGTTTTTCACACTTACAACTACTGTGGCATCCTCATCAAAATTCAAGACGATTGGCAAGTGACTTGAATATATATGATGGGGTATGTGTTGTATTGTAGCAATTTTATTAGTTTATGTTGTGACATACAAAGAAAATACAAAAGCAAATAGTAGGAAAAATAGGGAAGGGAAAGGAAGGGAAAAAAGAAAAAATAGGCATTGACTTCCAACTCCCTTTGGTGCAATAGAATAAGGCATTAACATCAAACCTCAACTTTTTTACTTTTACATAATAGTTTAAAGTAGCCATTTCTACAACAACAGATCTATTGGTAAAACCCCAAAATCAACATTTCATTTTTTCCCCTCATCTCAAGTACAAAGTCCAGAATCGGTTTCCAGGTAGAAATAAAAAGTATTTGAACCTATCCAGATTCAGCTGGTTTGGACCGGTTTGGCGAACAGGATGTTAAATTTACATTTGGTACGCTGAACTGATAGTTGAACTGACCCGCTGGCCCCACCCACCCTCCCCTCCCCTCCCAGGAGTCTCCACGCTGCCCATTTTGGAATGCAGGTAAGTGCAGGGTCCGCGCAGAGGCTCTGAGAGGGCAAAAAAAATGGGCCTTGTGCAAATCCGGAAACGGGCCTGTTTCCAGCTTCCAGAGAGCCTGCAACGCCCGGGAGAGGCCATTTTCGCCCTCCCAGAGGCCCGAGGGAAGCCTCCGGACCCTGGGGAAGGTGAAAAATAGCCCTCCTGGTAGGCCATGTCCACCACGGCTATGGCCATCCAGCAACCGGGCAATGACTCAGTTGCTGGGATAATCCCACATATCTGTGACAGCTGCAGTGTCCCGGGGCCACGTGATCATCCTTTGTGGCTTCCGGACAAGCAAAGTCAATGGGGAAGCCAGATTCACTGAACAACTCTGTTACTAATTTAACAACTGCTGTGGTTCACTTAACAACTCTGACCCCCCCCCCCCAAAAAGGTGGCAAAATGAGGCAAAACTCACTGAACAACTGTCTCACTGACTTAGCTTGTCAGAAGGTCACAAAAGGGGATCACATGACCCCGGGACAGCACAACTATCATAAATACACGCCAGTTGCCAAGCGTCCAAATTATAATCATGTGACGGCAGGGATGCTACAAACGTTGTATGTCTGAAAAATGGCTATAAGTCACCAGAATAGGATGGGATGGAATGGAATGGAGCAAAGTGGAGCAAAGTGGAACAGATCAGAAGAGAACAGAATAGCAGAGTTGGAAGGGACCTTGGAGGTCTTCTAGTCCAACCCCCTTCTCAGGCAGGAAACCCTATAACCATTTCAGGCAAATTGTTGTCCAATCTCTTCTTAAAAACCTCCAGTGTTGGAGCATCCACAACTTCTAGAGGCAAGTCCTTCCGCTTATTAATTATTCTCACAGTCAAGAAATTTCTTAGTTTTTTTTCAGTACCTGCCACCAATAAATGGCTGTAAGTCAAAAACTACTTGTATTACTTTTATTATAGGATTACAGTAACAGAATGTGCTTTCGCCTTCCTTCACTGTATCTTTGTGAGAACAAGGAACGGTTCTCAAATTATATTTCTGCCAGAGACTCAAATTCCTTTGATCTAACCATTGTCTTGGCTGTGGTTCTTCATCCTGTACCTCAAGGTTATTTTTACAGCCCATTACACTATTGGACCGAATCCAATTTTAATGAAGTGGTTTCCCTTCCCATCGCTAACACCACAAATCCATTTAGAGAAAGCATTTTTTTATTTGCTTTTACTTTAGTTAGCAATGAAATCTTTCTTCGATTCACAGAGCGATCATTTTAGTTTCCTTTTAGTTAGGTGCCCTGGTGGAAGCTGTTTCCTCCCAAAGATATTACATCGTCATTTCATCTTCCCTTTTTAGATCCTGAAACAAACTGCTTAGCTCTTAGACCCAGTTTTGGTCACCATGATACAAAAATAGAGGTTGAGAAGTGAACAGAAGAGCAACAAAGATGATTAGGGGGTTAAAACATACAAAGAACGGTTGCAGGAATTGGGCATGTCCGCTCTTTTGTGAAGACGAGGACTAAGGGTGATATGAGAGCAGTGTCCCAGTATTTGAGGGGCTGCCATAAGGAAAAGGTGGTCAACCTTTTCTCCAAGGTACCTGAAGTCAAGACAAGAAACCATGGATGAAAACAAATGAAGGAGAAAAGCAACCCAGAAGTAAGGAGAAATTTCTTGATAGTGAGACCAATTAATCTGTGGAACGGCTTACCACCAGAAGTTGTAAGTGCTCCATCACTGGAGGTTTTGAAGAAGAGATTGGACAGCCATTTGTCTGAAACGCTATAGGGTCTCCTGCTTGAGCAGAGGGTTGGACTAGAAGACCTCCAAAGTCCCTTTCAGCTCTGTGTTTCCTGTTCTGTGTCTGTTTATCGATGTGTGTGCATTTGTATTATTTTGTAAAAGAGCTTTCCAGTCCAGAACAGACTCATCAACATCCTGCATACTGCCCAGAATTCTTCAGGAGTGAAGCAGGGTAGAAATACTACCAATTATTATTATTATTTTTAAGGCAAATAATGATTCAAAAGGTAGAAAGTTCTCAAACGGCAATGAACTACACTGCATCTCCAATTACAGAAAATGCAGAGAACTTACTTTTTGTATTCCTTCGTGCATATATGTTTCACCTCCTGGCTTAACGTTTTGTAAATCTTCAATGCCTCTCTGAATGTTTTGCCTAAAAATAAGGGGGAAATCATGAAAACGTTTATTAAAGGGACCAAAATTACTGGAATTAACTCGTTTTCTAGTAGCTTGGCAGATCTTTGGAGATAAAAGATTTGTAAATACAGTTTTCCTCTACTCAAAAGTATTCACTCCAGATTCCTAAAACATCTTGCTTTTGATGGCTACACCTAAACAGATTCATGGCCCATGGTGAATTTGGCCTATAAATATTAGGCGCGAATAATCAGGACATGTTAAATTCCAGTTCAGAAGACGTATTGCTCAAGACTCTATACAAGGATCTCGTCAAAGTTCAATCCTAAACTGGCGCCAGATAAGGGTCAACAGAATTCTAGACGGATTGGACTTGGACCTTTTGTGGCAACACAATGATTCTATGCTGCTAACATGCTTAACTCCGCCCACCCCCAGCTCTGCCTGCTCTTCTCCTACAGTTCCTTCCTTAGCTATCCATGTTAATTTTAACACTAATATTTAATCATTTAAATTGTTTATGTTGTCACTTTTATCTCGTTGCAAGCAGCATAGAAATTTAATAAATAAATAAGGTATTTATGAGCCACGGTAGCACAGTGGTTAGAGTGCAGTACTGCAGGCAAGTTTTGCTGCCTGCCAGCTGCCTGCAATTTGGCAGTTCGAATCTCACCAGGCTCAAGGTTGACTCAGTTTTCCATCCTTCCAATGTTGGCAAAATGAGGACCCAAATTGTTGCGGGCAAGAGGCTGACTAAACCGCTTAGAGAGGGCTGTAAAGCACTGTAAAGCCGTATATAAGTCTAAGGGCTATTGCTATATAGAGAAACTTGCAGACTTGGAATTTCTGAATCACTCTCCACTTCATTCCTCTCACCCACAATTGAAAAAGTAGACTAGATGGGAGCGGGGGAAAACCCTTTCAACAATCCATTTAAATCTGTACTACCAGTTCTGGTTGCCACCGAAGACATGCTGTGCGCTATAGATGGCAGCTGAACGAGTTACATAAAGTCAATGCAATCTGTTTAATCCAAAATATTTTACACTCGGCGTCTATTGAAAACAACCTGAAACTGGTTATGTATGAATGCAGATTACCAAGCAGACGCTCTCTGGTTGCCAGGGGATGTCTGGCAGACTGTCCGCAGGCTCTGGCAGTTCTGCTGCCAAGAAACAAATGACAAATCAAGTTCCAGGGTTGCTTTCTTTCTTTCTTTCTTTTTTCCCCCCTTTCTTTTTTTCAAACCAGATTTTTGCAATGCAAAAAATAGCTCTTCGTACAATCAGTTCAGTTTTATTTATTCAGCATAGAACCAAGACCTCCCTGCACTTTTGGACACCTGCAGCCCTATTTCAGCTATGGGGCCCAGTGAGTATAAAAAGAAAACGCAGTGGCTTCCACGGTGGAAAAAGAGATTATTCACGGTAAAAAAAAGAGATGATTATCTGGGTTGTAATGGAGGAGGAGGAGGAGGAGGAAGAGAGGGAAAAGAGGAGGAGCAGGAGGAGGAGAAGGACAAGGAAGAGAAGAGGAGGAAGAGGGGAGGGACCAGGAAGGGAGGA
>NW_020769425.1:1242589-1259575 GCF_900518735.1 Pseudonaja textilis | reverse complement strand
AGGAGCAGGAAGAGAGGGACAGGGAGAGGAGGAGCAGGAGGAGGAGAGGGACAAGGAAGCGGGGAGGAGGACAGGGAAAGGAAGAGGAGGAAAGGAGGAGCAGGTCAAGGAAGGAAGGAGAAGGAGGAGAAGGACAGGGGGAGGAGGATCAGGAAAAGAACAGGGAGAGGAGGAAGAGGAAGAGGTGGTGGTGGTGGTGAGGAAGGTGGAGGACCACCAAATGTCACTCATCTATATCAGTTCTCTTAACTCCAAGACTTTGGTTCCTCCTAGATTGAACTTCTAGGCCCGTGATGGCAAACCTATGGCACAGGTAGCATGCAGACCCATTTGTGCTGGTACACGACCAGCAGGCAAACTTACCTCACTTCAGATGCGTGCGTCTCACAGCTGATTTTGGGGCGTTTTGAGGCCTTTTTCGCATCCTAGAGGCTTTAGGAAGGCTTCTGTAGGGTTTTTAAGGCCAAAAACTAGGCGGGTTTCATCACTTCCTGCTTTTCCAGAAATACCGGAAGTGATGAAACGGGCCTAGTTTTTGGCCTGAAAAGCCTGCAGAAGCCTGCAGAAGCCTTCCTAAAGCCTCTGGGAGGCCGAAAAAGGCCTCAAAACGCCTGAAAATCAGCTGTGAGGGGCAGTGCAGGTAAGGGGATGGCGGGGGTGGGAATTGAGCACAAATATGTAGGGGGCATGGGAAGGCACGCATTGCCTTCTGGGTGCTGGCACACAAGCCCGAGCATGCAAGCGCACGCACAATTTTTGGCACAGGAGCCCAAAAAGAGTAGCCACCACTGTTCTAGGCTGATTGTGAAAGTTGAGTATGTTTTGAACTGTGAATATTGGTTATTTCTCTTGTTTTTTTCTTATTTTGAGATACAAGCAGGGCTGGGCTGCTGGGGGTTCGCAGGGGTTTGGGAAGAGCCCCTAGCTAAGATTCTGTGCAGTTCGGAGAACCCCCAAATCCAACTCCTGGCCCCGCCCGGCCCTCCCCTCCCAGGAGTCCCAAAACAGCCCACTTTGGATGCAGGCAAGTGCAGGGCCTGCGCAGAGGCTCAGGGAGGGCAAAAAACGGAGCTCCCGGAAGTTCAAGAAGGCCGGAAATGGGCTCGTTTCTGGTTTCCAGAGAGCCTCCGGAGTCCGGGGAGGCTCGAGGAAAAACTCCGGAGCCCAGGGAGGGCCAAAATACTCCCCCCATCACCGCCATGGTGCAGAAGGCTGGCTAGGCCACGCCCACCATGGCCACACCCACCCAGCAACCAGGCAGAGAACCCTTTGCTTAAAATTTTTAAAGCCCACCTCTGGATACAAATGTAGAATTGTATCATGATTGTTAAGATTCTCTCAATCTAAAAAGACTAATGAGGAAAGATATATATATTTTGCAGAAGGCATTTGGATTCTTCTTCTGCAGGAATGCTCCTTTCAAAGAAGAAACAAGGTGGGGGGAAAAACGAGAGGCCACAAAAAACATACTTACAGGTAGATCAAAACTAACTTTAGATCAGAACTAAAGATTGGCAAGAAAGCTAAAGCCGAGAATGATATGGGGTGCCAAATGTAACAAAAAGAACTTATTTCAATGTGTTCAAAATAAAAAGAAGAGAGAAAATCAGTCTGTCAGATGCTCAGTAAAGACAGAAAATTACTAACAGAGAAAAAGTCAGTTCCTGCTTTGCCCTAATTCTTCTCCAATGAGTAAAAATGTGTCTCGCTGGGCAACTGGGAAAAAAAAAAAGATGAAAGGGCTGGATTAAAACCTGCAAACGAAAGGAGAAAACTGAAAATAGTCTAGAAAATAGCTCTTTACTTTGAATGAGCTCAAATCTCCCAGGACAGATGGATTGCATCGTTAAGATACTGAAAGAACTTAGCAATGGCTTGATTTAACCTTGGTGTGATACCTTGAGAAATTTAGGGCACAAGGCTAGAAAGCAGGAGGCTATGAGTTCAAGTCCTGCCTTTATTCTGAGTGATTTGGGGCCAGTCATTTTTCTCTCAGCTCAACCCACTTCACAGGGTTATTCTTGTGGAGAAAATAGGAGGAGGAAGCCCACGGTGGCACAGTGGCTAGAGTGGAGTACTGCAGGCTACTTCTGCTGACTGCCAGCTGCCTGCAATTTGGCGGTTCGCATCCCACCAAGCTCAAGGTTGACTCAGCCTTCCATCCTTCCGAGGTGGATAAAATGAGGAGCCAGATTGTTGGGGGCAAGAGGCTGATTCTTAGAGAGGGCTGTAAAGTGGTATATAAGTCTATGTGCTATTGCTAAAAATGCATTATTTTTTTCCAAAAGGCAACTGGACTTTCTTGGGCAGCGGGGGGTGGGGGTGGGTATTCTTTGAAAACATTTTTTTGTATAAGTATAAACATGAGTAAGAATACAGAAAATAGGTACGACTAAATGGGGACGATAGGACAGGGACGGGAGGCACGACGGTGCACTCATGCACGCCCCTCACAGACCTCTTAGGAATGGAGTGAGGTCAATAGTGGATAGTTTGAGGTTAAAGGAGTGGGGGGTTAGAGGATGTAACAACAGAGTCAGGTAGTGCATTTGTCCAATCGAGTTTGAAGCTGTTTACACTGAGTTTGTATCTGTTGTGTGCCCTTGTATTGTTGCGGTTGAAGCTGAAGTGAAGTAAAGTGGAAGCTGAAATGATGAAACCGTGTGTTGCAATGTCTGAACACAAGTGCGTACAGCAGAGTTGCTATCATGATGCCACCGTGTATGTTTCTTCACCATCCGCCCTGTGGTGGATGCCCATTTCCTGATTTTTTCCTTAAACCCAAACCCTTTCGCGTGCCCCGTCTCCCCCCAAAACACCTCCCTCAGTTCTGGATCCTTTCTCCGATACTGGAAGTAATCCTGGACACATCGAAACATATTTAAACCACAAAAGCAGACATTTGCACAGAGGAACAGGTGATGGTTTGCTACAGCAAAAACAAACACCCAACTTCTGAAGAGCAGGCTACCTTGAAATAACCGAGCGAGATCTGGAAGGTTTGTGAAATCCACTTAGAATTCGAGACCGAAGCAAAAGAAGACAAACCGTTGATGGCAGCTTGGAGGCTGCTTCACAGTTACAAATAGAACATCTTGGTGGAACATATGCAGAAGCATCTCGCACCTCTGTCTTTCAGCAAAGGCACATTTTTATCCCTCACAGTTATCACGCTGGTTGTCTTCCGTCCAAACCCCTACTTAATGCTCGCGGCGCCAAGTCCTTCGTTCTTGATGTCAGATTGGAGAAGGCAACGTGGCTCCCTCCCAATTCATACGTTAGCATCTCCCGTGAATGCTTCTACGTGACTCAGCATCTAGAGCAGAGGCCCTCCCCCCACCAACCTTTCCGGCCAGCAATGGGGATCCTACTCGTTCCGCTACCCGTTCCATGATCGCGCGCACACCTCATGCGCACGCACCTAACGCGCACGCACCTAACACATACACGCAGCTTTCGACATGCCACCTGAGGCCTGAGGCGCCAATTAGCTGAGAGGATACTGAGGAGAAAAGAGCAATTCTGCGCTTTTCTCTTCTTTCTCCTCTCAGCTGATTGTCGGAGGGTATTTTTACTACCGATTCAGCTGAATCGGTCCGAACCGGTGGCATACCACCACTGTTTTCGGCACCAGGGACCGGTCCTGTGGAGAGAACTTTTTCCACGAACTGGAGGGGGGTGGTTTTGCGTACTGCCAGCATCCTGCAAATGGGGCTTTGTTCTGACCCAGCTCCCCAAACACGACAAACCCTCTGAAGTGAACTCAAAGATTCCTTTAATTAGGAGTGCCGGCAGCCCCGGCAAAAAGTTTATCTCTCGCCGTCCAGCAGGGAGATGAATAGTTGTCTGCCACACCTATTCATCTCCCCCTCCCTGCCTTTTATCCCCAGAGCTGGGGGGGTGGCTTCACTAGCAGCAGTGACTCTTCCTTCCCAAGGACCGGCTCATAGATTTCCACTGCTCTCCTCTCTTCTTCCTTCTGCCCATCCAGGCATCAGGCCCTGGACCCAGCTGTTCCTCCTCTTCTTCATCAGCCACCTCCAGATCTGGGGGCTGTTGACCCTCCATCTGAGGGCTGACGGATGGCCCAGGCTCTGCCTCTCTCTCTGCCAGCTCCATTCTCTCTTCCCCCCTCGGAGCTCTCAGGTTGCCCTGATGCTGACCCTGACTCCCACGCCTCCTGCTTCTCCTCTGATTCAGCTGCTGGAGGGGCCAGCAACTGACAGGCCACCACAGGCTTTGTTTCTTTGCATGACCCAGTTTCTGGCATGTCGTGGCCCGTTGCCAGTCCATGAACCATGGGTTGGGGACCCCTGATCTAGAGGGCACAGCAGAGTTTTCAAAATGGTCCCCGAAATTTTGCTAACAATAGCAATAGCATTTATATACCACTCCATCCTGCTTTACAGTCCTTTCTAAGCTGTTTACAAATGTCAGCCTGTTGCCCCCAACAATTTGAGTCCTCATTTTGCCAGACTTCAGAAGGATGGAAGGCTGAGGTCAACCTTGAGCTGGTCAGGATCGAACTCCTGGCTGTGGGCAGAATTAACCTGCAATTCTGCATTCTAACCACTGTGTCGCCATGGCAACTTTTGTAACAGGCCACTAGAATGAAGTGAGAAAGCAGACTCGTGGTCTGGACCTAAAAGGTGCCCATTATTTCTTTTAATCAAAGACTGTAGTTGAAGTTTGAGTGACACGTCGGCGTCTGCACTCCAAAAAAGTAATGGGGAAAAATTAAATTGGATCTCAATACTTTACTGTCCAACTGAATCAAAACTAAGTATGTTCCATAAGATTAACCCTACTATATATCATATACAGGTAGTCCTTGATTTACCATCACTCATTTAATGACCATTCTAAGTTACAATGCATTGAAAAAAAGCCTGACTTATGACCAATTCTCAGACTTATGCAGTTCCAGCATCGCTACAGTGCGCGCTCTCATAGAATTGGTAGGAAAAAATGTGGAAACCCACCACTGGGGGGAACAGATTCATTTAACAATCGTGTTACTAGCTTAACAACTGCCCTGATGCATTTAACAAATGTTGCAAGAAAGGCTGTAAAATAATAACTGTCTTGCTTAGCAATGGGAAATTTTGGGCTCAGTTCTGGTTATAAACCAAGGACTACCTGTATATGACTATGAGTCAGAGGACTTGTATGCCCTGAAAGAGATAGTCAAAATAGCAATTAAACATGACCGTTCATATGTCAGATAAACAGATAATCCCCAAGAGGCCTGAATTTGATCTAACACTGCTTATCCAATTATTGTAGCTTTATAATTCTAATTGCTGAAAAGGTTCACAGTTCTGTTGCTTAAAAAAAAAGTATTGGCTAGCATTTAAAAATGGGCAATGCCAACATTTACTTACCTATCTTGGGTTAGTGGCAGAACCACAGTTGCTTGCATGGAAAACACAATGAAAGATATCCTCATCCGAGGGCTTTTAAAGATGAGAAAGAGAAAGATAAACATTAAACTTCAGCCATGTAAGCCAGAACATTTAAAGGATTCTTTAATTTGACCACACAGAGAATTATCTAGTATACGGTACATAACATGTTGGTT
The DNA here is from genome assembly GCF_900518735.1 of Pseudonaja textilis. The sequence goes on along the minus strand of NW_020769425.1, from coordinate 1,253,994 downwards.
GGCAATTCTATAGTTCATCTATTCTGAAAGCAGAATATATAGCAATAGCACTTAGACTTATATACCACTTCACAGTGCTTTACAGCACTGTCTAAGCAGTTTAGAGAGTCAGCCTATTGCTCTCCAACAATCTATTTCCTTCCCTCCCTCCCTTCCTTCCTTCTTAGCACTAGCACTTAGACAAATATACCACTTCAAAGAGCTTTGCAGCCCTCTCTAAGCAGTTTACAGAGTCAGCCTATTGCTCTCCTACAATCTGGGTCCTCATTTTACCCACCTTGGAAGGCTGGAAGGCTGAGTGAACCTTGAGCCTGGTGAGATTCTAACTGCCAAATTGCAGGCTGGCGGCAGTCAGCAGAAGTAGCCTGCAGTTCTGCACTCAAACCACTGCACCCCTGCGCCACCATGGCTCATACTGCTAGATTTGGTGCTCTTTTGAGCTCGGTTCATTTGCTTGCAGACATTTCAGCATTATCTCAGAGCTGTCTGCGTACAGTGCATATGTCCTATGTACACGAGGGCGTAGGCTTGACAGCTTTAAGACTTGTGGACTTCAACTCCCAGAATTCCTCCTCCAGTCATGTTAGCTCAGGAATTCTGGGAGTTGAAGTCCACAAGTCTTAAACTTGCCAAGTTTGAAGATCCTTGGTGTAGGGTCATTTTACAGCCCAGGAAGGTCCAGAAAGACCACGTCAAGCACCTGTCTCACAAGTTGTCACGAAAAATGAAGGAGAGACTGTTATCATGCAAAGCGGGCCATTTTGTGTCCTCCAATTATAATTTAATCCGAGGGAACCATCTCAAGCATTCTCCTCCATTGATTTTTCTTTGTCTAAAGATAGATCTCATCATTGCCAAATACTCTTTTTTTTTAACCTTTTTGTATGTTTACAGATATACATTTTTTAATCCCACCATCAAGGAATTCCATTCGGGGAGAAATACATAAGCATACATTCCCATTCTTTTTTCAACATCCGTTTTTAAATATTTGAAGCTCTTAAAAAGAAACCGAAACGTGTGTTAATGTTGTAACTTGAGGCCTCCGTCGTTCGTTCAGGCCCAGAAAAGGAGGAAAAAATGGGGAACAGATGTATGAGCCTTACTTGGAGTGATCTAATTCTGAAAATGACACCTGCTCAGAATTTTTACCATATGCTGCACTAAACAGCATTTGTCAAGCATGGAGCCCTTCCTCTTTTTCCCAAAAGAAAGAAAAGGAGTGAAGGAAACAAGGACAAAATCTCAAAAGCTGTTAAGAACGATTCCAAATCGTTTATTTTCCTGTCAGTTCAGAAATAAAAGGGTGGAGTTCTTGTTGAAATCAAGAGTGACCAAAAGACTCAGGAATGGGCAATCAGATCATTTTTGGAAGGAACAAGCCTTTCGGTTGCCAGTAACTGAAATTCCAGATCCTGTGACCTCTGCCAGTTACTCTTTTTATCCACTTACATTGTACCAGGAAAAAGAAACCAATCAGATTTCTTTCCTTATACTATAGAGGCTTTGTTTTCTGCCCTATGAAGTTAGATGCGTTGCAATTAAGATTCCTCTTCCACATGGTTTTGCCGCAGATGGCCAAACACAATTGCCTAACTGTACTGCATTTGCCATAGGAAACAATTAAGTGCGGTGATGTCTATACGGAATTGCTTCCAAGACTCAAAGGGTCCTGTGTTTAACTAGACTTGAGCATCGTCTATACTTTTAAAAATAATCTTGTTCTTGTCTCAGGAGTGCCATGATCAAAATCATGCTGCCATTATCAGGCAGATGTTGCACACATCTGTGTAACATCCTTGGGAAGAAGTCAGAAAACCATAGATATCAATAAATGCCTGGTGTCCCACAGCTGCTTTCCTGAAAATCCATGAAAAGATGTGATTGTATAATGAAAAAAGAAGAAAAAAGAGGAAAGAAAAACTGAGGGACCAAAAATGTTATTTTCTGTTTTTGTTCTTTTTCACCGGACTGATTTAAAACAACTCTTTTTTTACATTCTGATAAATAGTATTTTTTTACTCTTACTATATATGTAATCTCTTCCTGCCCCTCCATTTTTATTTTTTATTTTGCTCTGTGGCCATCATTTTGGTCAGAATTGTATTTGGTATACTATAATGCAGGCTCAAACTCCACTCTAAGTGGCCATTTCTAGAGATATTCTTAGTAAGTGTTGAAAATATGATATAAACATGTTCCAGATTATTTTTCAACTTACATACGTTCTTATGTTGTTAAGAACAATCCAGATCTAGTTTCGAACTCATTTGCAATGAAACTATTCATAGTCTCCAGGGGAAACAGGAAATTAAGAGAAAATAGTTACCACAAAAAAAGGAAATACGGTTCTTTCTGACTCGTTCGACAACTTACCTCACAAATCTTTCTGTCAGCTGCTTCACAAATTCAACAATTTCTGACCAGTGTGATGTTACACTCCCTGATCTATAAAAAAAGAGCCAAAATGAATGTTCATTAAGTACCAATAAGCTTCTTAAATTTCTTAAAATACTTCTTTGAAACAGTTTTCATGAAGGATTCAGACTTTCCTGCCACATTTAGTTTCCGACTTACGACTAGTCATTAAGCAATGGGTTGAAGTTACAACAGACTTCCTCAAGGCTATCTACAACCTGGATCCTAAATTCTAGGACACACAGACACACACACACACACACACACACCACCACCACCACCACCACCACTACTGAGCAACTGCTGTGTTTACTTAACAACCACAGTATCCATTTAATGACCACAGTGATTCACTTAAGGCCTGCTGCAAAAAGGTCATAAAATCAATTATGATCACATGGTAACCTGTTTAATGACTGGCATGACTTACAACTGTAATTTTAGGCTCAATTATGGTTGTAAATCAAGGACTACTGGTATCATTATTAACAAATTAACAGATTAACAGATTTGGAAGGGACCTTGTAGGTCATCTAGTCCAACCCCCGCCCAAGCAGGAGCCCCAAACCATTTTCAGCAGATGGCAGTCCAGTCTCTTCTTGAAAGCTTCCAGTGATGAAGCGCCCACAACTTCCGAAAGCAACTTCTGTTCCGTTGGTTGATTGCTCTGTCAGAAAATTTCTCCTTATTTCCAGGTTAAATCTCTCCTTGTTCAGCTTCCATCCATTATTCCTTGTCTGGCCTACAGGAGCTTTAGAAAATATCTTGACCCCTTCCTCCTCTCTGTGGCAGCCCTTCAAATATTGGAAGACTGCTATCCTGTCTCCCCTGGTCCTTCTCTTCCCTAGACTAGCCATGCCCAGTTCCTGCAACTGTTCTTCATATGTTTTAGTCTCCAGTCCCCTAATCCTCCTAGTTGCTCTTCTCTATACTCTTTCTAGAGTCTCAACATCTTTTTTATAGTGTGGTGACCACAACTAATTATATAATTATACTATTTAGATATTTATACTAGTTCTCCTCAGTGGAAAGTGATTGGTAACCATCAAATATCTATAATACAGTATTTAATGTTTGAAGTAATAAAAGAACACCTCCCCAAATGAAAACAGAATTACAGTTACAGTGTCAGAACCCTACTGAATTCAGAATGTCATCACTTATGAACCTATGTCAAGCAAGACATCAGCAACCTATGGAGTTAGACGGAGATAGGTCTTGTGGCCAGAGTTTTGTAACTATTGGTCTAGAGGATGGAATTTAATGAGCTGCTTAATAAAATGTTATGATGACACAAGACTGAGAGGTTTGGACAACACTTGGAAAATTGAATTGGGATGAACAAGACAGGGAGAAATATGGCATTACATTAGCAAGAAAGGAATGTAGAAGACACATGCAAAAATTAAGAGTTCCTGACTTGGAAGCATCTAAGAAGGACTTGGATTGAGTCATGGACATCAAGCTGAATATGAGTTAGTAATGTGGAACAGGCCTAACCTAGTGATGAGTTTTGATACAATCTTTGATATAAATCAAAGATCGTTATCAAAGATGCAAAAAGTCATGATTTATCATTATTTATCACACAGGTAGGATCACACCTTATTTGAGGTGCTTCTTTTTCAGAACAATATATTGACAGATTAAAGAGGCTTCAGGGGAAAATAAAGATTGGGATTACAGTGCAAAATGAAGGAATTTGGGATTCTGAAGGAAAGAAGAGGTAGGAAGACATGACAGTCATGCACAGGTACATAAAGAGAAGCTACAAGGAGTATGGTCACAAGAACTATTGCTCCATGCCCACAAAAAACAGGACCCAAAATAAAGAGTATAAATTATACTGACCTAAAGTTTGTTTAAATCAACGGTTGTTTTGTTTAAATCGTCCTTGGCAACTTTAAGATTTGAGGACTTCAGCATCCAGAATTCCTCAGCCAGCATAGCTGGCTGGGGAATGGGAGTTGAAGCCCACAAGTCTCAAAGTTGCCAAGGTTTGATACCTCTGGTTTAAAAGGAAAACTTTTTGATGGTTAAGATTTATACAACAGTGGATCTATCTGCCAATGGAGGTTGGGTTCTCCATCTCTAAAGCTTTTTTTAAGAAGAGGCTGGGTAAGGATGGTTTGATTAGTTTTCCTGAATATATTGCAGGGGGATTTACTATACATTCTTCATCATCCCATCCAACTCTATAAATTCTATCATTTTAGAACGTCATGAAGGAATGGATGAGGCTTCACCCTGAACCAAATCGCTCCCAGCGGTTTCGTGTGAATGTTAAAGCAGAAGTGTGAACTAAGCCTGAGAACAATACCAAGGAAGAATTCCCCAGTCTGATTCCTCTGCCCCCTAAAATGATTGATGCCACTTGCTTGGAAACAATGGGCCTATTGAAAATAGCACCTCTAATTCTTGCAATGACCCAGAAACATACTATAGTTCAGGGGTGTCCAACCTTGGCAACTTTAAGACTTGTGGCTGAGGAATTCTGGGAGTTGAAGTCCACAAGTCTTAAAGTTGCCAAGGTTGGACACCCTTGCTATAGTTAATACTATTGAACACCATGGAGAAATGAAGTAAAAACCAAGAGGGTTGCATTCCTTCCACTGGTTTACCACATAGGTCACCCACAAAAACAACAATGTTATTTCTATTCCACGCACAGGGCGAATGCTGACTTTAAATAGAAAGGGCCAACTCACCATAGGACAAAACTCAACTCAGGACAATTCAGCAATTTTATTTAATGAATTGAAATATTATTTTTTTAAAATTTATTTTTTATCATTCATATTTCGTTTTGTTCCCCCTTTTGCGTCCTTTCTTCAACAATTCTATTTCACCACTTCTTCAATATTATGTAACATTTGTTGCATGGCAAGTTGGCCATAGCAAGCTGGCCATGACAAGTTGCCCGAGGTGAGTTGATCATGGCGAATTGGCCGTGGTGATTTGGCCATGGTGAATTGTCCTACACCCGATTTTAAAAAGTTTATTTAAAAGGGCTCAGCTAATCTCTTCTTCTACGGCCTTCAGTAACTAAATTCCCACCAACTTCTCAACAAACTTTCTTATAAAAAGGGGAAGTTGGAAGCAGGTAGACAGATATCCGTAATAGCTGAATTCAAACAACAGCACACAATGACTCTGCTACAAAGGAACAAACATGTCCTTGTCCACCAAAGAGACATTAAGAGAAATTGAAGAGAGCCAGTTTGGTGTATTGATTAAGACACCAGGCTAGAGAGTGGGAATCTGGGAGTTCTAGAACCATCTTAGGCACGAAGGTCAACTGGGTGACATTGAGCCACTCACTCTTTCTCTCAGCGCTGCCTACCTCACAGGGTTGTTGTTGTGAAGGAAACACGCGACAGAAGACATGTTAGATATGCTCACCACCTTGAGTTATTTGTAAAAACAATAAAGACAGGATGCAAATATATAACATAAAATTATATAAAATATAAATAAATATCCACTACCCTTTCCCATCTTCCCATGGGTTTTCCAAAGAACTGGGAAAGGGCGTGGATCTAAACCATAAACTGTGGGATTTAGGCCAGAAAATCCCTCGTCCATTTCATTGGAATCCACAAAACAAAATACATTCCTATGTACCTTACAAATCACCTTCTCACACTACCATATATGTACAAGCAACAGCTGTTCACATACTATCTTCCTCTCGCTTGTTTCTTTATTACTTGGGCTGGTTTTCAAGATCCCCCTTTGGCAACACAAGCATCAGCCAAAAATACACACAACCACTTTCAAACTAGCAGGGGATCAAAAGATGAAAACCGTTGAAAGCTATTGTTATCTCACAGTGGGGCAAGACAGGGAGGTTTTGCAAAAAAAAGGACCATGGCCTCTATGTACTGTATAAAGTTAGCACCCATCGCCTCCCACTTATGACCGTATGATTGTAACTCTGTCGCTTGTATCCTTACAATTTATATTGACTGTTTCCTAGTATGATTCGATTGCTGATTGTACCCTATGACTATCATTAAGTGTTGTACCTGATGATTCTTGACTCTTGACGAATGTGTCTTTTCTTTTATGTACGCTGAGAGCATTTGCACCAAGACAAATTCCTTGTGTGTCCAACCACACTTGGCCAATAAAGAATTCTATTCTACTCTATATTCTATTTTTCACACTTATGAAGGTAAGAAACGTTGCAGCTTCCCCATGGTCATGGGTTCAAAATTCGGGTGCTTGGCAACTGGTTCATATTTAGGATGGTTGCCGTCCCCCCTGTTACAACCTTTTGACAATTCAAAGTAAACAGGAAAGCCAGATTCACATAACAACAGTGTTCCTAACTTAACAACTGCAGTGATTCACTCAACAACCATGGAAAGAAAGTTCATAAAACGAGGCAAAATTCACTGAACAACCGTCCCGTTTAGCAACAGAAATTTTGGGCTCAATTGCAATCCTAATTTGAGGATTACGCTGTACGTCACAGACAGAGGTGGGATTCACGGGTTCTGACCAGTTCTGGGGAGAACCGGTAGCGGAAATTTTGAGTAGTTTGGAGAACCTGCAAACGCCACCTCTGACTGGCCCCGCCAACCCCATCTATTCTCTGCCTCCCATTGAGTCCCAGCTGATCAGCTGGGTCTCCTTTGGTTGCCCTACACGGGAGAATGGAGCTGGAAAGCAGGTTAGTGAGGTGGGGAGGCAATGGGGATTTTGCAGTATATCCTTCCACCAGGAGTGGGGAGGGAATGGAGATTTTACAGTATCCTTCCTCTGCCACACCCACCAAGCCACACCCACAGCACCAGTAGTAAAAAAATTTGAATCCCACCACTGGTCACAGAGATACAGAGTGAAATTCACTGTTGGATTAATAGAGACCCCTTCTGGCATTGGAGACAGAGTTTTTGAAAGCATCCTGTGCTTTGTCTTTTTTTAACTCTCATTAGTATTATTGCTGTTCTTCTGGCAACGTTTATTTTAAAAATAATGAAACTTCTTAGCTCGCTTTTTTTTCTTTCTGAAAGGCATCCCACTGAAATGAATCACATTTGCCTTTCATGAAGTTTCACATTGTTTTTTTAAAACAATCCACATGCGGCATATTACTTTTCTAACAATATCTGTCACAAAAAGTCTCTGTGATGACCCAAAGGGGTGTGGCACAAAGGCAACACAGTCAGATAATCAGTGAGAGTCCCTTTATTAGCTCCAACTTTGTCCCCAATGTCCTGGTTACCTTCAGGTCTGGAGAAAAACTCTCCCAGGAACAGCCTTTGACTGCAGAGAATCAAGTCCAAAACATGGTCAACAAAAACTATAACTATAAGTCCAATCAAGGTAAGATGACGCTTTAGAGCACTGCACACCAGAACAACTAGACACAAGGAGCTTTTCCCCAAACACCATCACTCTGCTAAACAAATAATTCCCTCCACACTGTCCAACTATTTACAAAGTCTGCATTACTATTACTATTAATCTTCTCATCACTCCTTATCACCCATCCCCTCCCACTTATGACTGTACGACTGTAACTTTGTCACTTGTATCCTTACGATTTATATTGACTGTTTCCTAGTATGATTCGATTGTTTATTGTACCCTATGACTGTCATTAAGTGTTGTACATTATGATTCTTGACTCTTGACGAATGTATCTTTTCTTTTATGTACACTGAGAGCATTTGCACCAAGACAAATTCCTTGTGTGTCCAATTGTGCTGTCCTGACAATTTAGAGTTAATGGGATTTGGGATAGTTAGGAATTGAGAGCTGTCCCCTTAAGGGAATGCATCATGGTAAATGTACTTAAGGTATCCTGGGAAATGTAGTCCATGTCTTGTGGTCACATCTGTAATCCTGATTGGTCACTAAATTCACTCTCATTGGGTTGGGGGAGTCTCCCTCCCTCTTGCCTGAATCCATTACCATGCAGCTGCTTCAGTCATCATGGGGATGAGAGTTTATTATCTTTCTACACCATAATGCAGATATGCAAAGGATTGGACATTAAGAAGAACTTTGTCATAACTGTGAGTTGATAAGGATGCCTGATAAACCAATAAAAAAGACTTTGTATGGATGCTTTATACCCATCCAGAGAGTAATAAGCAGAATACCAATCACACTTGGCCAATAAAGAATTCTATTCTATTCTATTCTATTCTATTCTATTCTGGAAGGATCAGACATCCAAAGAAAGTTCAAAACATTCTCAAAGAGCCATCTCATCCTGTACACCCTTTTTTTTTTTTTTTTTTTTGAACTATTACCATCTGGCAGGCGGTACAGAATAATAAAAACAAGGACAAATAGGCTGAAAAACAGCTTCTATCCCAGGGCAGTAGCTCTGCTGAATTCTCCTGTATAGTACACTGAAGATGGTATTAATTTCGTTGTACAGTGTGCAATGACAATAAACGAAACTAAATTAAACTAAACTTGCCTTCAGAAGTTGTGGTTGCTCTATCACTGGCGGCTTTCAAAAAGAGACTGGACAACCATTTGTCTGAAATGACATAGGGTCTCCTGCTCAAGGAGGGGGTTGAACTAGATGATCTACAAGGTCCCTTCCAGCTCTTATTATTCTATGTTCTGTGTTCTCGTCTGCATAATAATCCCATCAAAGAACAAAGGGAACATCCCAACTGCTCCTCTTACATCCACGATGCTTTCCTCTTAACTGTTCACAATGCATGTCATTTACACATAAATTTTATTTCTACCAGATATTGCTCTCTTCTCCTTCGGCAACTAACCTTCCCGCTCTATATTCTTGCAAGTTCAAATCTCTTCCCCTGACTCGACAAGGAGTCCTTGACTTATGGCAGCCCGCTGAGTGACTGTTCGAAGCTCTGAAAACGGTGCCTTAGCACTGTTTCTCAGTCTTGGGCAGCCAGCATCCCTATGGTCCCTGGATTGAAATTCAGAGGCTCAGCAACCGGTTTATTTATGACCCATTTGCTATGTCCCAAGGTCACAGGATCTCGTTTTGCGACCTCCTGATCAAGCAAAACCAATGGGGGGGGGGGAAGCCAGATTCGTTTAACAACTGGGTGACTGACTTATACAACGACAGAGATTCCCTTTAACCGCTGTGGGCAAGACAGAGGGCAAAACCTCACTTAATATCAGCTTCAACCATAACAACACAAGAGCAAAGAATAGATACAAACTCAAGGTTAATCGCACCAAACTTGATTGCAGGAAATGCGACTTCAGCAACAGAGCGGCCAATGTCTGGAATACTCTACCTGACTCTAGTGGTTTCTTCCCCAAACCACAAAAACTTTAACCTTAGACTGTCTACTATTGACCTCACCCCTTTCCTAAGAGGCCTGCAGCACCAACGTCCGTCCCTTTCCTATTGTTTCTTTTAGATATATATTTTATTTTTCTTATATGTATCCGTGTATTCATAACTATGTTTTTACTTATACCTATTATCTTGTAAGCGATTGACATAAATAAATAAATAAATAAATAAGTAAGTAAATAAATAAATAAATAAATAAAATCAACCCACGGCGCCGTTGGGCTCCGCTGCGGTCGTAAGTCGAGGACTACACGCGCTTCAGGCCAAGGCAACTTCCCCCCCCCCCCCCCCCCGTCCCCCTCCTCGATCCATACAAAAAGCGCAACCAGAAGCGCTGCAAACTTTTTTTTTTCTCCTTTTTACCCTTTTGCAGCTTCACACAACCGCGGCACGTTTCAACACCCTCCACTCTTCTCTCGAGTTCAGACGAAGCGCCGAGGAGAGCATCAAAAGAGGAGCGTGTGCGTGTGTGTGTGTGTGTGTAATGAAGGATGCAGAGGTCTCCCCTGTGGAGCAGCAGCTGCACCCACTCACCCCTACCCGCCAACCACCAAACCACCCGTGCCCGGGAAATCTTGCACGGCGCGGGGAGTTGCGGGGGTCCTGGGGGTGGTGGTGAGATTTGGGTTTTTTTCTCCCCCCCCGCCCCCCCCCCCCGGATCGGCGAGCGTGTTGTTATTGTTGCAAGATCGCCGCGGGTTACAATATGTTGCAAGGCGGGCAAGAGAGAGAGAGAAAAGTGGGGGGGTGGGATCGCGGGTTCCCCGGGGGTCGGGGCGGGAATCCCCCGGCCTGCTTCCCCCCCCCTCACTCCCCCCCGCTCCTCCCAGCTTTCACTTACTTGTCGAGCACGAAGTAAAGGTCGAAGGCGGCCCCGCAGGACGGCTCCTCCTGAGCGCGAGTCGGCGGCAGCCGCGGGAGGAGAACCAGCAGAGCCCCAATCAGCGCCATCCGGCCCAGCCAGGGAGCCATGGAAGCCGCCGCTGCCGCTGGAGCGGCCGAGCGCGAGAGAGGGAGGCGGAGAGGGACGGCCAAACTCCCGTTTGAACCCGCCAAGGGGGAAGAGACTCTTTCCGACGATCGGGGGGCCGGGCTGACTCGATCTGGGTCGGGGTGGACTCGCTCGGGGTGCTCCTGGTCCCGGTTCGGCCGGCGGTTTTTTTGGTTTTTGGTTTTGCTTGCTGCTCTTCAAACCGACAGTCCTCGGCGGGTTACTTCAAGCTTCTGCCAAGAAAGAAAAAAAAAGCGGAGGAACTTCTTCTGCCTTTGCTTTTGTCCACGCCTTCGGAGGCTGGGCCCTCGCTCCTCTTCCCCTCGCTTCTCTCTCTTTCTCTCTCTCTCTTTCCCTCTTTCTCTCTCTTTCTCTCTCTCTCTTTCCCTTTCTCTCTCTTTCTCTCTCTCTCTCCCTCTTTCTCTCTCTTTCTCTCTCTCTCTCTCCCTCTTTCTGTCTCTTTCTCTCTCTCTCTTTCCCTTTCTCTCTCTCTCTCCCTCTTTCTCTCTCTCTTTCTCTCTCTCTTTCCCTTTCTCCCTTTCTCTCTCATTCTTTCCCTCTCTCTCTTTCTCTCTCTCTTTCTCTCTCTCTCCCTCTTTCTGTCTCTTTCTCTCTCTCTTTCCCTTTCTTTCTCTCCCTCTCTCCCTCTTTCTCTCTCTTTCTCTCTCTCTTTCTCTCTCTCCC
>NW_020769425.1:1228886-1242579 GCF_900518735.1 Pseudonaja textilis | reverse complement strand
TTTCTCTCTCTCTTTCTCTCTCTCCCTCTTTCTCTCTCTTTCTCTCTTTCTCTCTCTTTCTCTTTCTCTCTCTCTTTCCCTCTCTCTCTTTCTCTCTCTCTCCCCCTCTTTCTCTCTCTCTCTCTTTCTCTCTCTCTCTTTCCCTTTCTCTCTCTCTCTTTCCCTCTCTCTTTCTCTCTCTCTCTTTCTCTCTCTCTCTTTCCCTCTCTCTTCTTTTTCCTCGTTTTGGCACGCTGTGCTTTTTTGGAAGGGCCACCCAGAGAAAGGCGAACTCGCTTCGCCCTTCCAGACGACCCCGCTGTTGAGAGGCGGCCTTCCCGACTTTTTCCTTGGGGGTTCCCTCCTTTGGGAAGGTCGGTTCAGCAAGAGGGGTTGCTTGCCTCGCAGTTGAACCCAAAGTAATCCGTTGCTAAGTGAGACAGATTAGCAGAGTCGGAAGGGATTTTGTAGGTCATCTAGTCCACCACCACCCCCAAGCAGGAGACCCTACCCCATTTCTGACAGAGGGCAGTCCAATCTCTTCTTGAAAGCTTCCAGGGATGAAGCTCCCACAACTTCTGAAGGCAACTTCTGTTCCATGGGTTGATTGTTCTCCCTGTCAGAAAGTTTCTCCTTATTTCTAGGTTAAATCTCTCCTTATTCAGTTTCCATCCATTATTCCTTGTCTGGCCTTCGGGTGCTTTAGAAAATAGCTTGACCCTTTCCTCTCTGTGGCAGCCCCTCAAATATTGGAAGACCGCTATCATGTCTCCTCTGGTCCTTCTCTTCACTAGACTAGCCAAGCCCAGTTCCTGCAACCATTCATCACATGTTTTAGCTTCCATTTAAGTGAATTTTGCCCCATTTTGCCATCTTGCATTCCACCATTGTTGAGGGGGTCACTGTGGTTGTGAATCGCTTTTCTCCACATTACTGATGCCCAGTTCCCGCAACCGTTCTTCATATGTTAAAGGCCTGGAGGCTAAAACTTATGAAGAATGGTTGCAGGAATTAAGTAGGGCTAGTCTAGAGAAAATAAGAATTAGGGGAGACATGATAGCAAGTGTTCCAGTATTTGAGGGGCTGCCACAAGGAAGAGGAGGGGTCAAGCTATCATCCAAAGCACCTGAAGGCAGGACAAGAAGAAGGGAACTCATCAAGGAGAGAAGCAACCTGGAAATTTAGAGGAAACTTCCTAAGAGGGAGGACAATTAACCAGTGGAACAGCTTTGCCTTCGGAAGTTGTGGGTGCTTCATCACTGGAAGTGTTTAAAAAGAGACTGGACAGCCACTTGTGTGAAATTGTATAGAGTCTCCTGCTTGGGCAGGGGGTCGGACTAGATGACCTCCAATGTCCCTTCCAGCTCTATTCTGATTGATTCAGTTATAACACCATTGCTAAGGGAACCTGGCTTCCCCATTGATTTTCCTTGTCACAAATGAGGATTCCATGACCCCTCTGGGGTACCGCAATCCTCATAAATAGGAACAAGTTGCCAAACGTCTGAATTTTGATCCGGTGCCCATGGAGGTGCTGTAAACAGTCCTAGGTGTGAATAATGGCTGCACTGTAAGTCACCTTTTACAGTGCCGTTGTAACTTCAAGTGTTTGCTAAAGGAATGGGCGTATGTTGGGCTTCCTCTGTAATTCAGGGCTGAGGATCTCCAGTTGGCATTTCCCCTTTCCAGAGAGTGTGTTACTGTGTTTCTGTCTTTGGTTCATAACCGAGTTTTACCTAGAGAAAGTTAGCTAGTTTTCTTGGCAATAGGTTCAGAAAGGTTTGTCCTTGCCTTCTTCCGGAACTGACAGGGAGGGACTACAGAGTCCCAAGTCCAGTGGAAGAACAAATACAGTATTAAAACACCCGCAGTGCACAAGCTGAACACAGCAGGAAGTCATAGTGGCAATAGGGAATAGGTTCCCAAGGTGGTATTCAGCAGGTTCTGACCAGTTCTGGAGAATCAGTAGCGGAAATTTTGAGTAGCTTGGAGAACCTGCAAGTATCATCCCTCTACTGGCCCTGCCCTCATCTAGTCTCTGCCTCCTGAGTCCCAGCTGATCGGCTGGGTCTTCTTTGGTTGCCCTGCACAGGAGAACGGAGCTGGAAAGCAGGTTAGTGGAATTGGGAGGGAATGGAGATTTTGCAGTATTCTTCCCCTGCCACGCCCACCAAGCCACACCCACAGAACCGGTAGTAAAAAAAAAATTGAATCCCGCCACTGCTCCGTTCCTAAAAAGGTTTGAATCCTGCCACTGCTCCATTCCTAAAAGGGTTTTTGCTACTCTAAACAGTCTGTGGATAGAATAAGGGAGATATTTCACATCCCTGATCACTATGGTGTAAACCAGGAGTGTCCAACCTTGGCATTTGTAAAACCTGTGGACTTCAACTCCCAGAATTCCTGAGCTAACATGACAAGAGGAGGAATTCTGGGAGTTGAAGTCCACAAGTCTTAAAGATGTCAAGTTTGAAGGCTTAAATGCACCCCAGACAGGAAGGCCTGGAGGAATGTTGTCCATGGGGTCACGATGGGTCAGACACAACTTTGCAACTATCTATCTATCTATCTATCTATCTATCTATCTATCTATCTATCTATCTATCTATCTATCATACTTGTCCTTCTACATCATGGATGTCAAACTCAAGGCCCAGGGCCAGATCCAGCCCACAAGATTTGGACTGAGGGGCTGCCCTGGAAATAGCAAAGGAACGGTGCCTCTGCCAGTGAAAATGGAGTTCAGGAGGGGCTCCATTTTCACTGCCAGAGGACTCTAGGGGGATCCCCCCAGCAGCCCCACCCGGGGCCACCACAGGTGCCCCTGACATGCATGATGCTCTGCTGGCCACACCCACCCCAGCCATGCTCACTTGCGCCCCCCCAAGGTCAAACACAACCCTGATGCGACCCCCAGTGAAATCGAGTTTGACACCCCTGTTCTACCTGCCCCAAGATTGCTGCCATTTTAGCAGAGACATTGTCCTCTGGTGCCTTGGACATTTTGCGAATCCATATTTTGTAAGTTAGGAACGCGGTGGCTCAGTGGCTAAGACGCTGAGCTTCTGTCGATCAGAAAGGTTGGCAGTTTGGCGGTTCGAATCCCTAGCGCCACATAATGGAGTGAGCTCCCGTTACTTGTCCCAGCTCCTGCCAACCTAGCAGTTCGAAAGTATGCAAAAAAAAAATGCAAGTAGAAAAATAGGGACGCCTTTGGGGAGGAGATAACAGCGTTCCGTGCGCCTTCGGCGTTTAGTCATGCTGGCCACATGATCATGGAGACGTCTTCGGACAGCGCTAGCTCTTCAGCTTTGTAACGGAGATGAGCACTGCTCCCTAGAACCGGAAACGACTAGCACATATGTGCGAGGGGAAACTTTACCTTTATTTTTAAGTTATTTTGGCTATCCTGGCAAAGCAACTGATAGAAAGAGCTCTTAGCAAAATGCCAATCCCTTGGGATGGCCAAGCAGAGGCACAACACAACCGAAGAACGTTCTGACAATCCCGGTCTGCATGGACAATCCCACTGTGGTTTTTGACTTTGTGATACAGTGGCCCCGCCGTGCCTGGGTTCATGAATGTATCGTCATGATTTAAGCAAACTGCAGGCAATACAAAGGTTTTGAGACGATGAGCAAAGCACACACGGGACTGGTTCTAGATCTACAGTCTGTGCAGGGGAATTTCACCCCTTCTTCCAAAGTCATTTTCTCAGCTTCCCAACCCATTATAACAAATGTCCCTGACTCATTTCCTATGATCAACAGTTACAAAATGCACCTCTGAGCCTGCAGTTCTGATGCTGGCTCCGTAATTGAAGCAATGATTGACAATGCTCTTCCTTCCCTTTAGCTATAGGTTCCCCAGATTTTATTTCTCATTTGCAGAAATTTTCTCATAGCAAGAATTACAGCACCCATCACATTACTAAGCCAGCACCATTATGGCATCATAGGATGCAGGAGAAAACCGGTATTTTGAAATCTGTTTTGATTAAAAAGAAAGAACTTGAAATTACGATATATGCATAGGAAATAACACGAGCCAAGGCTTTTGAGGTCATCAGACGGTGGTCCTCATACCAGTAGTCCTCGACTTACGACCGCAGTTGAGCCTGAAATTTCTGTTGCTGACTTTGGACCAATCAGCAGGAGACGGTGAGTTCTAGCCCCACTTTAGCCATGAAAGCCAGCTGGGTGACTTTGGGCCAATCACCAGGAGACAGTGAATTCTAGTCCTTTTCTTAGCTGTGAAAATCAACTGAATGACCTTGGACCAGTCTTCCTCTCCCTCTCTCAGCTGAATTTCCCTCAGAGCATTGTTTTCTGGGGGAAATAGGAGGAGGAAGGTCGTTTGGATATGTTCACCGCCTTGAGATATTTGTAAAAATAAGAAAGACAATAAAAAACTAAAATAAAATTATGAAGCGTAAAAATAAATAAATAAAATTATGAAGTGTGAATAAAGTAAATAAACAAAATTATGAAGCGTGAATAAAATAAATAAAACAATGGAGTGTAAATAAATAAAATAATGAAGTGTAAATAAAATAAATAAAATTATAAAGTGTGAATTACATAAATAAATAAAATTGTGAAGTGTATGAAAGGGGAACTCCCATCCAAGCACCTTCAGCTCTAGCAAAACAAACTCCTCCATCAGTTCTTACATGTACATCATTCAGAGTTGATGCACAATTTATTGTACAAACGTAATTATTGGATTATGTGAATCTGTTCCTATTTAAAACAACTTTTTTTTAAAAAAAAATTCAGGCCTGCTTTAAATGCAACAGAATCGTGTTTTGTAAGAACATACTTTTCACTTTAAGGATGATTTAAAGATAAACATTGTGCACTTTTGAAACCACAAAAGGAAATTTCAGCAGTATACATTAAAAAGAGAGAGAGAGCTAAATATACTTTTGCAAACTATTTCACCTATAAATCCCCGAGAGAAGAATTTATTTCAGCAGATTTTTAAAAATGGAGTTCTTTTGTATATTAACCCTTGATTAAACCCAAACTTGTATCAACTGATGAATGTAGTAGATTTGTTGGAATTGTGGCGTTTAAATGACAGAATGGGGACTTTATGCCGCAAACGAAGATAAAGTGAGTTTTTATAAACAATTTAGGGACAGACTAATGAACTTTTCTTATGAAAATTGGTGTTTGATGAGGGATTGGAATGAAGTGATTTCCCTTCAACCCAACAGGACATCTGAGACAAATATGAAAATTACTCAGAGTAAATGACCAAAACATTTAACAAATGTCTCATTTAACAACAGAAATTTTGGCCTTCTGGTCGTAAGTCGAGGATCACCTGTATTAGATGCTGTCTAATACAACCAAATCCTAAACACAGACCAAGACTCCCAACCAATCAGGGTGAAGAAAAAAGTATTCTGGCACAGCAATAGGCTGCCCCAAATTTAAATCTGAAACCACCGTAAAAGCCTGACTCACAGATGAACACTATCCAGAAGCCTGATGATGGCCAAAATAGTTATTCAAAATCATTCTAGTATTGGTATGAACCTTGTAAATCTTTCACGTTTCTTTTCAATATCTATCAATCTTTGAGAACAATTGAAATGTTTCCCTCCCTTCTTCATTATTACTTAACTGTTAATAAGCATACCATTGGATAGTCATACAGTTTTATCTTATAAATTATTTACTATTAATAAGCAAAATAATTATTCAAATTCATTCTAATAACTGGTATAAATTTCCTTATAAATCTTTCACATTTCTTTTCAATATTTTATCAATCTTTAGAAACAATTGCAATGTTTCCCTCTCTTCTTTATTACTGCATTAATTATAAATAAACATACCATTACATAACAATGCCATTTTATCTCATAGATTATTTACTTACTTCATTTCTAACTCATTACAGTATTCTACTGTCACAACACTATCTTTTGAACCTTTGCAGAATCCTCACTTTTAACTTAATTTAACCATTGTCTCTGTGTTTTCTAGCTGAGCAAATACCTTTAATCCTAGTGCGTTTCCCCTTTTTCTTTATTTCCTGTTTTTGTCCCTCATAAGTTCTTTCCCTTTCTATCTTTCCCCTCTTTTTCTCATCCCTTTTTTTATACCCTTCTCTCTCTAATCTTCCCTTCTGTAGTTTTCTTTTCTACTTCTCCTTGCTGTTATGCTTCCTTTTCAGACTATTTTTCTTTTGGGCTGTTCCCTTTAATCTCAAACTTTTAACTCCTTTCCCCACTTTTCCCCTTATTACCACACTTTGCATTATTTGATCATTGAAAATGGCTTCTTCTTTGTCCCGCCCTTCTTGCTCTTTTCCTTTTCCTTTTCATAGCTCAGGATCTCCATTTCAAAAAATTCAAATACGAAGCCAAAGGATCTTCCTCCCCTTTCTGCATCTTCTCTTTCTGCCCCCTCTCTTCCTGGCCTTCCTGAAAGTCATGTATAAAGTGGCTCTTCAGTTTTGCACAGAGGAGCAAGTAGACTCTGAAAGTCCTTCTTCTGCCTTTTCATTAATTAATTGATGACATTGTTTGCCACTTTTAAATTTTCATCTGCAGAGGTTTTTTTTAATGTTTTGTGTACACCACTCAGAGTAGGCCATATCTAACAAAATTAAATTCAGTGTAGAGAAAAGTGAAGTCCTATACTTAGGCAAGAAAAACCAAAAGTACACATATGGACTGGGTGAAACCAGGCTCAATAGCAGTAACCGTGAGAGGGATCTTGGAGTCTTAGTGGGCAACCAGCTAAATATGAGCCAGCAGTGTGCAGCAGCAGCCAAAAAAGCTAATGCAATCCTAAGATGCATTAACAGAGGGATACAATCAAGATCAAGTGAGGTACTAATACCACTCTGTAAAGCCCTAATAAGACCACACCTAGAGTACTGCATCCAGTTTTGGTCACCACATTATAAAAAAGATGTTGAGACTCTAGAAAAAATACAGAGAAGAGCAACCAGGATGATTAGGGAACTGGAGGCTAAAACATACAACGAACGGTTGCAGGAACTGGGCTTGGCTATTCTAGAGAAAAGAAGGACTAAGGGTGATATGATAGCAGTCTTCCAATATTTGAGGGGCTGCCACAGGGAGGACAGGGTCAAGCTATTTTTTAAAGCGCCTATAGGCCAGGCAAGGAATAATGGATGGAAACTGAACAAGGAGAGATTTAACCTAGAAATAAGGAGGAATTTTCTGACAGTAAGAACAATCAACCAATGGAACAGCTTTCCCTTGGAAGCTGTGGGAACGCCATCACTTGAGACTTTCAGGAAGAGATTGGACTCCCATCTGTCAGAAATGGTGTAGGTTCTCCTGCTTGGGTGGGGAGGTTGGACTAGATGACCTACAAGGTCCCTTCCAACTCAGATTATCTGTTATCTGTAGAGTCCCTCTCAGAGAAATTTTAAGTATAGCATTTTTGAAGTTTATTGAAATTGAATTTAAAACAATAACATTTCAAGAGGAATGTATACAAACACCAAATTTAAAAAAAAAACCTGCTGAATATTTAAAAAGAAAACTTGGCCTGGGAAGAAAGTACCTTGGTCTCTGCAAAAGAGGAAATGACAAGCATACAACATTAGACTGAATCATCTCAGGAAAAAGATAATTCACACAGGATATTCAAATATATTAGTTCACGGCATGTGGAAGATAGTACCAGAGTCAGAGAATATGAACTTAGTCCTAGACATTTCCAGCAAGTAATTGTCACATGTATGACCTAATCAATCAATTTAACATTATTGGTTACATCATAAATGTAACACTAGCTTGCTGGAAATGTTTAGATTCACATTCTCTAACTCTGGTACCATCCTCTACATGTCACAAACTCATGTATTTGAATATCCTGAGTGAAATATCTTATTTTAATAGGTTATTAAATACATTATTTAATACATCATACATTATTTTAATGTATAGCAGGCTTACAGATAGAACAGGTCTCAGCACAATGCTAAATTTTATCCTGCAGACCATCTATTGTTTCCTTCTCAATGGACTGAGGGCTTTATTTTGATATTTTGATGAAAAAGAAAGCAAAGCCCAGCAAAAGAAATGGGAAAAGAAGGGAATGTCACAAGGAGATGATATCATGGGTGGGCCTAAAACAGGGGTCCCCAAACTTGGCAACTTTAAGACTTGTGGACTTCAACTCCCAGAATTCTCCTGGTTGGAGAATTGTGGAAGTTGAAGCCCACAAGTCTTAAAGTTGCCATGTTTGGAGACCTCTGGCCTAAAACATGGTGGATTGACGTTGGAGGATTTTATTAAAACCAAGTCTGGAAACAACTGATTACAGACAGTCCTTGGGTTACAGCCATTTGCTGAGTGACAGTTCAAAGTCAAAACAGCACTGAAAAAAGGGAATTATTACTGTTTCTCACACATTTGTGACTGTTGCATCCCAATGATCAGAGGTGGCATTCAACTGGTTCGGACCGGTTCTGGTGTACCTGTAGCAGAAATTTTGGGCAGTTCAGAGAACCGGCAAATACCACCTCTGGCTGGTCCCGCCGACCCGCTTCCGCCCTTGCCTGTCCTAAATTCCCTTGTTTCTTAGCTCAGCTGATTCACAAGGCAGAGCAGATTGCTGCGCCTCAGCTGAGCTAAAAAATAGCTCACCTCACCAGCGCTGACAGAGGGCAGTTTTTGATTGCCACACAGACGTGCGAAGCGTGTTCTCATAGAACCGGCAGGAAACAATTTAGAATCCCACCACTGCCCATGATCATGTGATCAAAATTCAAACTCTTGGCGACTGACTCGTATTTATAACAGTGGCTGTGTCCCGGGGTCACATGAATCCCTTTTGTGACCTTCTGACAAGCAAAGTCAACGGGGAAGTCAGATTTATTTACCACCCATGTTACCGGCTTGACAACTGCGGCGAATCACTTTGCAACTGTGCCAAGAAAGGTCGCAAAATGGAGCAAAACTCATGTAACAGCGGTCTCGCATAGCAATGGAAATGTTGGGCTCAGTTGTGGTCATAAGTCGTAATCCAGAAGATCCCCCTCATAAAGTTCCATGTGTTTTGGGGAGTCTTTTCTTGAACAGTTTCTAGACAGACTATTAGTCTGTTAACCATGTATTCTGAATGAATCAGCCAGTATCATTCCTCATCACACACCTATTAGTCAACACTCACATAAACAGGAACAGTTAAAGAAGAAACAATTTCCCATTCATGTAAAGAAGAGAGAAAACGCCATTCCCTGAGGCGCTAAAGATATTATCTATTTGTGGGAATGAAATGTCTACAAGAACCTAATAACCTTCAGACCTAAAAGGTTCTCTTAATGTGACCTTATAATTAGTTAAAGACAATTAATCTAGTCACTCCCTTATTTTGTGACTAGAAATTCTTTATGGATTTCTTGATGAAAAAAAACCTGAAATTGTGATTTGTAGGTTTGATGATTAGAAAGGATAGATTATGGAAACAAGGAAATTATGACATAATTTTAGAGAGGCAAGGTAAAATATAAATGCATTTATAATTGCTGTTTAAAACTTCAGAAGCTGCTTCTTTGTAATTTTTTCTTCTCCTGTTCTCTCCTCTTTTCTCCTCTCCTCTCCTTTTTTCTTTCCTTTCATTTCCTTTCAACTGTCCACTTCTCTCCTCTCTTCTCTTTTCTTCTCTTCTTTACTTTCCCTTTCTCTTTTTACTCTTTTCTTTCTTTTTCCCCTTCTTATTCTCTTTTTCTTTTTATTAGATTCTTTCTTATCTATTCACTGTTTTTTTAAAATTTCCTCTATTTCTTCCCTAAAGGTCATGTTCTTTTTATCTTCTCAAAAATTTTCTTTAATAAAAAAATATTTTTTAAAATAACAACAACAAAGTAGAATTGCCATAATTCATCTGGGTGTGGTTCTGCCCTACCTTGCAAGGATGAATCAGTCTTGCAAATTTGAAAGTAAATTTCTCTCCCGTCTCCTCTCAACTTAAGAGACTAGGTTTGGTCCTTTCTGAGATATCCATCAGACCCCCAATTCCTTCTGGCAGCTCACTTGCCTCTTAGTTGACCATTTATGGAAATTCCAAGCCATCCAGGTCATGGTTGTCCCAAAGTGCTTTTCAAAAGTCAACTGGGTTTTTTTCTTTGAAGACATTTGGCTTCTCATCAAAGAAGTTTCTTCAGCTCTGACTGGATGATGGGGAATGATTCAATCAGAGCTGAAGAAGCTTCCTGGAAGAGAAGTGAAACATCTTCAAAGAAACACAAGAAAGTCCAGTTGCCTCTTGAAAAAGCACCTTTGCGACACTGGTAAAACTACACTTGGAATATTGGTCACCATGAATTTAGAAAAAAATGTTGAGACTCTAGAAAAAGGGGAGAGAACAGCAACAGAGATGATTAAGTTGTGGGAATTGGGAATGTCCAGTTTAACAAAGAGAAGGACTAGAGGTGACTTGATAGCCGTCTTCCAATATTTGAGGGGCTGTCATATAGAGAAGGGGTCAACCTATTCTCCAAAGCATTTCAGGGCAGGACAAAAAGCAATGGATGGAAGCTTAACAAAGACTTAACCTAGAATTAAGGAGAAATCTGCTGTCCTTGGGAACAATGAATCCATGGAGTAGCTTGCCTCCCAAAGTTGTGAGTGCTTCATCACAGAAGGTTTTCAAGAAAAGAACAGACAACCATTTGTAGGTGTTTGAGCAGGGGTCGGGCTAGAAGACGTCCAAGGTTCCTTCCAACTCGATTATCCTGCAGTCTGAAAGTTGAAACCCAACACATCTGAAGGGTGCTAGGGTGAAGAAGTCAGCTTTGCACTATTCTTAATGCAAAATCAACTGATATTTACCATATTTGCGTGCGTGCGAGAGAGAGAGAGAAAGTGAGAGAAAACAGCAGAGAAAGCAAACATTGGGATCTCAAGTCAGTTTGCCTTTCCCAAGATCAAGGGAGGGGAGAGAAAGTTGCACATGGGAAGAGGTGTTAAAAACAGCTGCTTCTAGCACTGCTGCCTGGAAGGAAAATTATGTAAATATTTATGCAGAGACATCTTTCGCCGAGTACATCCAAGCTGCATCATTTTGCCAGGGTGTGCATTCGACAACACAGTTTGGATCAACAGCCTGGAAAAGCAGATGTGCCAATTTCCGGTAGTTGATTACGCGAAAGCGCCAGCGAAGGCCTTTCCTAGTACAACTCATCCATCTTGTTCCATTTTGTTTATCATGGTGGCAGATTAGTGAGGGAGTAACCCATGCCTTGCATTCGGGGTGGGGGAATCCCAGCCATCGCCATCTAAGCAGCAAAGCTTAGATGTTTCTCCCAGTCAGGCCATGCATCGTTTTCAGGACCAAAAGCTGTCTAGGTAATCCTTGACTTTGTCCCAAAGGTGCTTTTACGCCTGCACTACTCAGGTGACCCTGAGGACACAGATAAACCTCCAAGTGGCCTCAATGACTCTTTATTTTTTTTAGTTAAGTTTTTTAAAATTTATATATAAGTATTTTGAATACAGTGTATGGTCTGGGCATACCATTTTACAAAAGAAAAAAAGAAAAAGTAACATATATGCTGATGGTAATAGTGATAACACAACAGTATAATTCTAACCTTATTTACAATTATAGTAGTTTATTTATAATTCTATTGATTATATTAGCATACTTATAGTTAGAATAGAATAGAATTCTTTATTGGCCAAGTATGATTGGACACACAAGGAATTTGTCTTGGTGCAAATGCTCCCAGTGTACATAAAAGAAAAGATACATTCATCAAGAGTCAAGAATCATCAGGTACAACACTTAATAGTCATAAGGTACAATAAGCAATTGAATCATACTAGGAAACAGTCAATATAAATCTTAAGGATACAAGCAACAAAGTTACAGTCATACAGTCACAAGTGGGAGGGGATGGGTGATAAGGAGTGATGAGATAACAGTAATAGTAGTACAGACTTTGTAATAGTTGAACAGTGTTGAGGGAATTATAACCAACATTCATATTTAACCTGAACATAACAATGTTCTTTCTTCATCTAATTTCTACTTCTTATCTCTAACCAGTGATAAAACCTATTCCACATTAAATAATACTCCATATCTCCTTTATCTTTTCTTTTCAATGGCAATCTATCCATCTCTGCACAATGCAATATTTTCTTCAAAGACTCTCTAAAAGGATGCAAATGACCAGCTGTCTGCAAGGAATATAAATCCTTCCATCCCACACCATCCTGACAGAGCTGAAGAAGCTTCTTGGATGAGAATCAAAACGTCTTCAAAGAAAAACCAGAAAGTCCAGTTGCCTCTTGAAAAAAACGCACCTTTGAGACAACCCTGATCTGGAGGACTGAGAAAAAAACTCCATAGATATTTTGTCCTTGACTTATGACCCCTAACTGAGCCCAAAATTGATGTTGCTAAGCGAAACATTTGTTAAGTGAGTTCTATCCCATTTTACAATCTTTTTTGCCACACTGCCTTTGTTAACATGGTTGTTAAGTGAATCTGGCTCCCCCATCGACTTTGCTTGTCAGTAGGTCGTAAAAGGGGATCACATGAGCCTAAGACACTGCAAAACCATCATAAATATGAACCAGCTGCCAAGCAACTGAATTTTGATCACATGACCGTGTGCGTTCCTAAGCTGCAACATTCCTAAGTGTGAAAAACTGTCATGAGTCACTTTTTTTCAGTGGTGTTGTAACTTTGAACGGTCGCTAAATGAATGGTTGTAAGTTAAGGACTACTTGTAAGGTTTCATTCTATGGAATTTATTTTTCCGATTTACCCTCTGGCTATTAGGATTTTTAGAGGCCATCCTTCAAAAATTAGCAGGCGGGCGTGAGCCACGGTAGGAAGGAAGCTTGAAGTCATTTCATTTCTGTAGATTCAACCCAGCTCCCTCCTCAGAGCAGGAATCCAAATTAAAACATCCCAGAAGTTCTCCAGCTGCTAGACAATTTTAAATCCCATACTATGCAGGATCTAATTAGTTGCACAAGCATGGCAGATTCCCTCTTCCACCTTTCTTCTTTCAGGCTATTATTGTCCAGGTGTGAAGTCTGGAAACTAATTATGGGTCTAATTAGAATATCGGACATGTGGCATAACACGGAAAAAAGTGGACAAGCCCTTTCCCTTTCTTCTGGTCACTAGCCAGAATTTTTCTCAGTCCAACTGGCAACAGCTGCCCTTTCCATTAACAATTAGATTCTCTGGGCTTCTCTGGTTCTGCCACCATCCCTCAACCCTTTTTGGGTTAGATGGCAATTTTTCTCTTCACTTCCATCTAGGAAAAAGAGCAAAAAGCAGACAACTAACCAGTGGAAGGGCTTGCCTTCAGAAGTCGTGGCTGCTCCAACACTGGAGGTTTTTAAGAAGAGATTGGCCAACCATTTGTCTGAAATGGTATAGGGTTTCTGGCTTGAGCCCAGGGTTGGACTAGAAGACCTCCAAGGTCCCTTCCAACTCTGTTATTCTAGGACTGAGAAAGGTTTAGGTGCCCAGATAGTTTGGCATCTTCTGATCTTGACACAAACATGGTTGACAAAACATGGTCAGTTTGGCTTATTTCAGTAAAATTTCAGTAATATTCATTGATTTCATCAGAGGCAGGACCTTGAATCAACTTCTTTTCTAAAAGTGTTTTTTTTTTTTTTAAGCAGAAGATGAAGTTCTCTCTACACAGAGAATTTCTGGCTTTCCAGATGACAAGCTTTGAAGTG
>NW_020769425.1:1214344-1228486 GCF_900518735.1 Pseudonaja textilis | reverse complement strand
TAAGTTGGATTTAAGCTAGGATGATTCCCTGAGAGCATGAAGGAAAATGGGAACAGATCCCTTAGGCGTTGCAGAATGCAAAAGCCAACTTCCTGGGATTTTCAGATTTACCGTAATTTTCTTTTTTTAATGACAGTGATGCAGGATTTTACCCCCTTGAAGACACTGGGCAGATAAATTAAAACTTAGATGTGAGGTACCAGCAGGTTGGGAGGGAGCAAGGGAACAGCACAAGGCACGAATTCTAACCAAGATACTCGTACTACAAGCTCACACACAGCGCAACTAATCATGGAAATAAAGTGTTACGCCTTCATTTCCATTTTGTGGAGACAGCGCATATTAATTTCCCCTAACACTCCAGGACTCCTGAGTTCCATGCAGTAATTTCCATCTGAGCAGAGAAACCACAACAGGCGTGTGTGGGTGGGTGTACACTCGGCGGCAGTGTGTGTGTGTGTGTGTGTGTGGTGCTAAAGTCGTAGCGAGTTATATAGGCTTAAGAGAGACGGGGAAGGGTGGGGAAGCCTTGCGAAAATAGATCCCCTCTCTCTCCCCTCCCATCTTAGATACGCCATTTCTTGTATGCCCTATCTCCCCTCCAATTTAATTTTATAATCAAGGCCCTGGAATTCTTTTTTTTTTTTCTAATGACCTTCACTGTGAATACCAGCACAAAAGTGGTTGGGGAGCTTATGAGAGATGCTAAATTCAAAAATTAACTTGCGATGAATTAAAATGGCAGGTAGTCCTTGACTTACTACCATTCATTTAGCGATGGTTCGGAGTTACAACAGCAGTGAAGAAAGTGACTTGCAACCGTTCCTTTCACTTCCAACGGTTGCAGCATCCCCCAGACTCATGGTGAAAATTTGGGCATCTGGCAACCCGCATAACAATGGCAAGAGCACTTGGACTTACATACCTCCCCATAGTTCTTTATAGCAATCTCTGGGTGGTTTGCCATGTTGCTCTCAGGATTCTGGCAGTTAACCTCATTTAAATCATGAGTCTTGAGCCAAACTTCCAAAACTTAAAAAGAATTTATTGGGAGTTAAACTGTCCGGCACTGCCTGGGTGTAGCCGACTCTGAGACACATCATTCACTGTCACGCTTGACCCTGGTTTTCCCCCACCCCCTGGGTGTCTTGTAATTCATATTCTCCAATGGGACACATCCATAGCCAAGAGTCATCAATCATGCTCTCCAGTTAGAATAAAAACTTGAGTCACCTAGTTACTATCTTTGAAAACATTTATGGAATGCAGTTTTGGTTTGCAAGCTGCCGCACTGCTCCCCCATCCCTTTCTGTTGGCAACTCTAAAAAGACCAGAGAAATATTTTATGAGTTGACAGTCACCATATTGCCCTCAACAAACTGGGTTCTCATTTAACCAACCTCGGAAGGATGGAAATCTGAATCAACCTTGAGCCAGTCAGGATCGAACTCAGTGGACAGAATTTGCCTGCAATACTGCATTCTAATCACTGCGCCACCAGGGCTCTCAAGCATGTATTCAGGAAGGTTGCAGCATCCTAGGCTCACATCATCACCATTTGCGACCTTCCCGCACAGCTTCCAATAAGCAAAATCAAGAGGGAAAGCAGGATTTACTTAAGGACCACATGACTCACTTAACGATGGCAGGGATTCTCTTAACCGTGGCAAAATAGGCCATAAAACTGGACACGACTCATATATCCCCTTGTTTAGCAACAGAAATTCTGATCCTCAATTGTGTCATAAGTCAAAAACTCTTGTATTAGGCCAGGGGTCGGCAACCTACAGCTCTGGAGCCGCATGTGGTTCTTTCATCCCTCTGCTGTGGCTCCCTGTTGCCGGTCAGCTCTGCAATTAATAGGGATTTTGATTAGGACAGGTAGAGGAAAAAGGACGCCGCACTAGGAGGAGACTCTATGGTGGGGGAACCGGACTTCTGGTCAGCAGAGGAAAAAGGATGCTGTGCTAGGAGAAGACTCTATGGTGGGGGTACTGGACTTCTGGTCGACTCCAGAATTGAATGGGAAGCTTCAAGTTAGGACCTTTGTGGCTTTTTCAGTGTTTAAGGTTGCCGACCCCTGGATTAGACACTATAACAACACTAGTTCATGGATGTTGAACAAAATAAGCCCTACTGTATTGAGTGCTATTTACTCCTGAGTAGGGCACTTGCACCATTTCTCCATCTGTAACTTATAACATTTTCATGCTCTCATTCAGACATTTCTGGAATGAAATGAAATGTACTATGTCCTCCTTACTCTTCTTTTGCACAATAGTGGTTGGATGAGTCAATACATCCCTGGTGGGAAATGAACTTTGATTCATACTCTTAGCACACAATCCTGGGTATATTTATTTGAAAACATTCTCCCAGGTCACTATATTATAAAAAAAAAAGATGTAGAGACTCTGCAAAGAGTGCAGAGAAGAGCAACAAGAATGACTAGGGGACTGGAGGCTAAAACATATAAAGAACCGTTGCAGGAATTGGGTATGTCTAGTTTAATGAAAAGAAGAACTAGGAGTGACATGATAGTGATGTTCCATTATCTCAGGGGCTGCCACAAAGAAGAGGGAGTCAAGCTATTCTCCAAAGCACCTGAGGGCAGGACAAGAAGCTATGGGTGGAAACTAACCAAGGAGAGAAGCAAACTAGAACTGAGGAGAAATTTCTTCACAGTGAGAACAATTAACCAGTGGAACACCAGAAGTTGTGGGTGCTTCATCACTGAAGATTTTTAAGAGGAGATTGGATAAACATTTGTCTGAAATGGGATAGTGTTTCCTGATTGAGCAAGGGGTGGACCAGAACAGTGGTCGCTAACCGGTGGGCTGAGGACCACTGGTGGTCCGTGAGAAAATGTTGGTGGCCTGCAGAGAAATATCCCCCCCAAAAAACAATTAATCCAGGCTGCATGGGGACACAAGGCTGCGCTGCCCACATGGCCCGCCCACCCACTGGCCCCCACCCTTTGGCTGAGTGCAAACCTTACCTTGAGTAGAGCCACATGAGCTGGAACTAGAAGGTAAGACCAATGGCTGGGGTGGGGAATCTGCCCTGAGGTGGCTTGCTGACGTTGGTGGGAAAGTCGGTCCCGTATTCCAGAGCTGCAGTAGTCACAGGACTGGCCCTTTGGTCACAGGACTGGAGCAGCTGCTCCTTCACCTGCGTGCACCGGCCTGCCATGGACTGGAGGAGCTGCTCCGGGATGACCAAAGGGCCAGTCCTGTGACTCCTGCAGCTCTGGAATATGGGACCGACTTTCCCACCAATGTCAGCAAGCCACCATCACTCACAATTCAAATTAGTGGTCCGCGGGATTTAAAATTATGAGTGTGGTGGTCTCTGAGGTCCAAAAGGTTGGCAACCCCTGGACTAGAAGACCCAAAAGCTCCCTTCCAACTCTGTTATCCTGTTAAAGTTTCTACTTCCAAATAAAACTATAGGATTGCAACTTTGCTATACAATGCAATTCATCTGTATTTGCTTGATGGCATTTCTGCAATTGTGTGGGCTATATAAAGCCAGACACTGAGGGAATTGAAAGATAGCATCTGTTGCTTTTGGTGCCTTCTAGGGATTCAAACCTCTATTGTTTTCACAGGATGTTGAGGCTTGAAATACAGTTCCAGATGCATGAATGAGCTTGTTTGTTCAATACAGCTAGTCCTCGACTTACAACAGTTCATTTAGTGACCGTTCAAAGTTGCAACGGAACTGAAAAAGGGAGTTATGACCGGTTTTCATACTTATGACTGTTGCAGCATCTCCATGGTCACATGATCAAAATTCAGGTGCTTGGCAACTGGCTGGTATTTATGCCAGTTGCTGTGTCCTGGAATAATGTGATCCCCTTTTGAGACCTTCTGACAAGCAAAGTCAACGGGGAAGCCAGATTCACTTAACAACCAGGTTACTCACTTAACAAATGTAGTGATTCACTTAAACAACCGTGGCAAGAAAGGGGCAAAATTCACTTAACAAATGTGAATTACAGTAACAAATATCTTGCCAAGCAACAGAAACGTTGGGCTGAATTGTGGTTGTAAATTGAGGACCACCTGTATATATTTTCCCTCATGTTTAATTAAAATGTGGAGTGGAGGTGTGGCTCCGGAGATTGTGGAGGAGGCTGGGGAAGGGCAGAGGCCAGCTGGGCAGTCAGGGGAAGAACCAGGCCCATCCCCTCTTCATCCTAGGACATGCAGGGAGGAACGGAAAAGGAAACAACTTGGCTTACGAGAGAGGAAGCGGCCATGATCCCCCTCATTGGTTGCAGCTGGGGAGAATAGTATATAAGAGAGATGGTTAAAACACAGTGTTGGCGGAAGCAAAGCGTGTTTTATTTTGGGCTGAAGTTATTTTGGTTGGTGTCCTTCCAACAGACTGTGCCTTGTTATCTCCTTAAAGTTGGTAATTACTTATCCTGGTCCATTGTGGAATTTCCTTCATTGTAGTTTGTTTTGGTTTTTTATTTCATCTCTATCTGCTCATTAAGTTCGGACTGTATTGCTTTCTTTTAAAGACTATTTTTGCATAAGTTTTATCTCCAGCTGAGAATTATTGAACAGTGGGGCCAAGTTGGAGGCGTTAAAGGACATGTATTTATGTTTTGGATTTTGTTACGTTTGTGTTACACTCCAGGTCATCACAACAGGTTTTTTTGGACTTATCATATTGGCACAGGCTGGTGAAAACTGACTCTAAAGGTTCCTGTGATTTCACCTAATTAAAAGTAAATGGTTTCCCTCCCCCTCTTTCTCAATCAGTCACATAGTCCAATCAAGATGCAGTCTGGTTGCTTGGAAACTTCACTCTTCCTCTCTTCAGCCACCTGTGTTGGAACGTCCTTGGTTCTCAGGGGAAACTATTTTGTTTTGGCTACAAAGCCCCAGCTATCTCTATTTCCCCTCCCCCACTAACCCTCAGCACCATTGTGGCAACACTGAAGCCTCCAAGATGGCCTCAGTCAGGCCAGCTTCAGAGTTGACACATACATTGAAATGCCTTGCCAATATTTTGTATTCAACACACAGAAGAGACTGTATGTTAGCCATTCTCAATCTGTGATGACCCAGGGCTTGGCACCAAGGCAACAGTCAGTTAATCAATAAGAGTCCCTTTATTTAGCTCCAACTTTGCCCCCAATGTCCAGGTTACCTTCTGGGCTGGAGAAAAACTCTCCCTGGAACAGCCTTTGGCTGCAGAGAATCAAGTCCAAGACATGGTCAACAAAAACTGTAACTATAAGTTCAATCAAGGCAAGATGAAGTATTAATCCGGCAGGGCAGGAGCAAGAATTCCAGGTGTGAAGGCACAGCAAAACTCAACTCAATTGGAAAGATGCCAGGAACACAGATAAGCAAAGTCAACACAAGATAAACTCACGTTTGCTCTCAGCAGCTACCACATGCAGCCTGCATTTCATTTAAACTTTCTTCCCAGGTGTGACTAATAAAGGGAATCAGGGCTCTTTCCTCCCCAGTAAGCCACGCAACCCACATTGCTTTCTTCTCCGTTCCTCCCTGCATGCCCTAGGATGAAAAGGGGGTGGGCCTGAGCCTTCCTCTGAATTCCCTCTCCCTTGTTCTACCACTTCCCTGCTTTGCCCTTCCCCAGTTTCCTCCACAGCCAACAGAGCCATACTCCCACTCCCTGTCAGCTGTTCATCTTCCTCCTCAGATTTAGACTCCGACAGAGGCATGACACAATCTCTTACCTTCAGCAATTCTGGAAGAGGAAAACAATGGCAAACCAGTCAAAGCCATGTAGTCCATACCCTTGAACCAAGTACAACTATCCTAGTAACAACCAATTCACAGTAATACAGATGCCAATTTTATTCTCTTCCTTCTAACAGACGCTTCAAAGATTACCACATTCTGCTTGGTCGTCGCGGCTATTTATTATGTGTTGTCCCGTGTTCATGAGGCAAAGTCCTTCATCATTTAATTTTAACATTGTATGACTTTACAATGTTAAGTAGCGGTCAAAGTTTTGCTAACATATTTGCATTCATTTATGTCCCCGTTACTAGAGTTATCAATCAGCTAGCTTAAAAAAAAATCAGTCACCACTGAATTAAAATTTTAAGTATTTCAGGCCTTTTATTTAAGTGATTGATAACTTGTTTAATCATTTTAGTACTTTAGGAAATTACCTCTGTATATTTTAGATATTTTATAATAACTTATTTAATAATCATCCGTAACTTTTTATCCTAATTATGTTATAATTGCATTTAATTGCGGCAGCTGACTGTAATAATAAAACTGCTATGGCTACAGAAGTTGGCTGGCCTGCTGAATATCCCTACCTATCAAGAGATATGACAGGAGGGATTGCATTTCCTATCCATACACTAGTCCTCATGAACAATCTCAAGGTGAGTTCCTATTCTCAGAGCTTTTTCAGAGAGTTCTTAAAACTCTTTTCTCTTGGAGTCTGAGCATAGGTAATCCTCGACTTGTGACCACAATTGACTGCAACATTTATATTGCTAAGTGAGACAGTTGTTAGGCAAGCTTTTCCCCATTTTACGACCTTTCTTGCCTCAGTTGTTAAGTGAATCAGTGCAGTTCTCAAGTTAGTAACACAGCTGTTAAGTGAATCTGGCTTCCCCATTGACTTTGCTTGTTAGAAGTTCGGAAAAGGGGATTACATGACCCCCAGACATTACAACCGTCATAAATATGAGTCAGTTGCCAAGCTTTTTAATTTTAATCACATGACTACGGGGATGCTGCAACAGTCATAAGTGTGACAAACAGTCATAAGTCACTCTTTTCAGTAGTGTCATGACTTCAACCGCCACTGAATGAACTGTTGTAAATTGAGGACTACCTGTAATCATGTCGGTCCACCCCTTCATAGCAAAGCATAAGTAAGGAAGCAAGGATGACAAAGGCTGTGTTTTTAATATCAGATTTAGGGTGCATTAGGAATGAAGAATTAGAGGCATGCATTAAGTTCCAGTGAAGCTGATTTATTGCTCATGCCTACACACAAGAATCTGGTCAACTAACGGTCAGCACTAAATTGGTGCTAGTCAACAGAATTCAAGGAGGCTGGACTTGGTTCACGTGTGGGAATGTAACAATTCCAAGCTAATTCCTCTCTTGACGACTTCTCCTTCTCCTTCTCCTCTCCTTCTCCTTCTTCTCCTTCTTCCCCTTCTCCTTCTCCTTCTCCTTCCTCTTCCTCTTCCTCTCCTTCTCCTTCTCCTTCTCCTTCTCCTCCTCCTCCTCCTCCTCCTCCTCCTCTCCTCCCCCTCCCACTCCTCCTATTAGTGAATTTATTAGGATGAAGTGCTTGACTTTCTTCTGCCTGAATCTTTTTTGCAACACAACAGCCTTTTTAGTTGTGAGGTCGAAACAAGTCGAGAGTGGGGTCAAAATTGAAGCTCTGCTATTTTGCAGCTTCTTCTCCTTATCTTATAGGGAGGTTGGAATATTTATTTATTACGATTTATCATTCATTCATTATGATTTGGAGGCCACCTTTCCAATGCAAGCTTATTTTAAATAAATAAGTGCGTGTGTGGGTGTGTATACCCACACACATGCTAGTCTTTGTAACCAAGATCTCCCATGAAAGCTTACAACACCTGTTTCCTATTTCAAGGATCTGTTCCTTATTGTGGATTAAACTGTAGTGTGTTCCTTTTCAAGTTAATAAAGAGTGCAATTTGTTCTTCATTTTATTTAGCCTTGCTTTTTTGCACTTGCGGTTAAATTGAAGCAATTTTAATTTAACCTGCCATCTGTTTAAATTGTTTGAGATTTCATTGTTATCCAGTTCTGCTGATTCCTTTTAATGCTTTATTTCAAAATTGTTTTTGCTCTTTATCAGGGGTTAGCATTTACTTCAAAGTACTCATGCAATGCTCCATGGATTATTTTACATTTTATTACATCAA
Source organism: Pseudonaja textilis (assembly GCF_900518735.1). Next base: position 1,220,562 of record NW_020769425.1, on the reverse strand, counting down.
TATAAATTAATTATAATAACTAACTTAAGTCCTATTATTTCCAGTGGTGGCAGTTATGATTAACCAAATCCAGTGTGCTACCTCTGAACTCCAGAAGCAACCTGCATATAAAGGCAGTATATAAATATTAAATCAATGGATCTCCAAATCGAGGGCCTGTCTGTATGAATCCTTGATTTTTTTTTTCACATGAACATGAGGGTGCTTTTTTAATAGTGGACTTCTGAAAGCACCTGTTTTTCTTTTCAGGGTCCAATTAAACTCTGAGAAAAAACTGGACCGTGTTACTTATAAGGATTGATTTTAAAACACTGATCAATCCATTTAACAGATAATCAAAGTTGGAAGGGACCTTGTAGGTCATCTAGTCCAACTCCCTGCCCAAGTGGGAGACCCTACACCATTTCTGACAAATGGCAGTCCAATCTGTTCTTGAAAACCTCCAGTGATGATGCTCCCACAACTTCCGAGGGCAACTTCTATTCCATTGGTTGATTGTTCTCACTGTCAGAAAGTTTCTCCTTATTTCCAGGTTAAATCTCTCCTTGTTCAGTTTCCATCCATGATTCCTTGTCTGGCCTTCGGGTGCTTTGGAGAATAGCTTGACCCTCCCCCACTCCTCTCTCTGGCAGCCCCTCAAATATTGGAAGACCGCTATCCTGTCTCCCCTGGTCCTTCTCTTCACTAGACTAGCCAGGCCCAGTTCCTGTAACCGTTCTTCATATGTTTTAGTCTCCAGTCCCCTAAGCATTCCTTGAATACATTCAATGCATATGTATATTCCACTAGTGTTCTTCATATTTTATCACACCAAATATAGGTTGTCTTCAACTTACAACCATTTGAAATTACAATGGCACTGAAAAAAGTAACTTAGATGACCATTTTTCACACTTCTCTCCATTGCAACATCTCCTTGGTCACATAATCAAAATTCATACGTTTGGTAACTGGCATGTATTTGTTGCAGTTGTAGTGTTCCTGGGTCATGTGATCAGCTTTTGTAGCCTTCTAACAAGCAAAGTCAAAGCAGAAGTGAGATTCACTTAACAACTGTGTTACTAAATTAACAGCTGCAATGATTCACTTAACAATTGTGGCAAGAAAGGTCATAAAATGAGGAGAAATTCACTTAACAATTGTCTTGCTTAGCAACAGAAATTTTGGCCTCAGTTGTGGTTGTAAGTCGAGAATTACCTATAGCTCATTTGATTAAACCTGGAAGGTGTCCTTATTTTGAAACTCTTCAGAGGCCCATCTATCCCAGTATTTATTGAAAATCCTGTTTCTTCTATGACTGCCTTTCAACTTTTGAGTGACTTCCCAAGAAGATGGAGCTCCTAAGCATTCCATGAGGATAACAGGAGAGAGAACTGACTTGGGAATGGAAAAACAAATCCTGAAAATAGTCAAAAGAATGGCTGGGAACAATTTTTCCCATTGGTTTTCTGATAAAGGGATATTTCATAACCAGGCAGGCCAGCTTTGGATGCCATTTTGAAATAAACAAGCACCCTTAAAGGCAGCCATTTTGAGAAAATAACCCATGCCTTCAAATGTGTCCACTGGACTGAACATAAAACTATTCTTGTACTAAATCTTGCTGGGTACAATATACCTTTCACTGGAACAATATTTGAAAAATTGGGGTTTTTCTTTCGGTTTTGATGAAGAATAGATTATCTTAGTTTTTTCATTTTGGGTCCCACTTGATCATTACACAACTCATGGATACTGTATCCAGGCAACACTGGAGTTATATTGTTAATTTAATTTAATTTAATAATGGTAGAGAAAGAAGGAAGGGAGGGAGGGAGGGAGGGAGGAAGGGAGGAAGGGAGGAAGGAAGGAAGGAAGGAAGGAAGGAAGGAAGGAAGGAAGGGAGTTCTAATAAATTATTAATGCACAGAAAGAAATTTTATGCTAAAATTTAAAAAAATGTCTGTTCCTGGAACTTTTTACTAGGAGAGGTGGGGAGTACACAATGAATATCCTGCATAATAAAGAAACTGCAGTAGATTAGAATTTAGTGGTCCTTATCTAATGAGATATCAACTATTGTCTGCAAATGTGATTAAGCTAAACTAATGGCCTTCTGATTCATATATTTATACCCCATCTCTCAAGAAGCAAAAGGAGAATTTAATTAACAAATAATTAAAAGCAAATAAGGGCTTTTTAAAAAACCATTTGGAATGTAGTATTCTAAGATATTTTAGGAATAGATTTGAAAGATAGACAGGGTGTGAATTCCCAAGAGAAAAAAAATGACAAAATAAGAACCATTAATAGTTTTTAAAAAAAAGACAGGAGGGGGGTGTTTAAACAGTAACCTTCTCTACATCTGACATGCAGAAATAAAAACCTCATTTTCCACGATCAACTTTTATGCAAGTTAATTGTTTTCATGACAATGAGTTAGTATAAATGAAAATGAGCTTTTGTAGAAATTGTTGGAACAAATCTCCATCTGGGTTTAGTTCCAAGTGGGGAGAAAGACACTGGAAACCTGACAACTGCTTGGAAAGATGGTTTAATGGTGGACAGGATCACATTGAGGTCCTGGGCAAAAGAGCACATGGTTGAGAGACGGAGGGAGATTTATAACCAGGGGTGGGATTCAAATTTTTTAACAACCAGTTCTGTGGGCGTGGCTCAGGTGGTGGGTGTGGCTGAGATGGTGGGCATGGCTTAGGTGGTGGGATGGCTTGGTGGTCATGTTACTGGGTGGACATGGCTTGGTGGTCATGTTATTGGCTGGGTGTGGCCAGCTCAATATCACTCACATTAAGGCACGTATCTCCTTGCTTGGCCTCTCATGACTGTGGAGATGCTGCAACAGTCGTAAGTGTGAAAAATGGTCATAAGTCACTTTTTTCAGTGCCATTGTAACTTTGAATGGTCACTCCACACAAGCAAAGTACCAATAAAGGAGTGGAAAAAACTCCAGAGAGGTTCCTGAGACCGGAAGTCTAGTCCTGCCAAGAATGTAATAAGGGTTAATGGAGAGGCAGTTTCTGTAAGCAACACCAGAATGTTTCCTTCCTGCCTTCCTTACAGGATTAGACCAGTAATTTCTTCTAACAACCGGTTCTCCAAACTGCTTAGAATGTTAACAACCGGTTCTAGAGAATAGGTGCAACCTGGTAGAATCTCACCCCTGTTTATAACCTCTGCTGGGCTTTGAACTTGCTTCCTGTTCCTGTGGCAAGAAATGTATCCTGATTGGTTGTCAGACTCCATGGGGCTTTGTAGGTTGTCTTGAGTCTCAGACTTGATTGAATCTTGCTGGGTGATGTAATGAAGGGGCTTCAGGCAATCCCTATTATGTCTTTGTCCTGGTTTGGATCTGAGTGAGGGCTAATCCCATCACCCTGGAAGTGAAGGTCTTTTGTCTCATAGATAAGATGTCTTTGGTCTTTCTGGGGCTATTAACAAAAGTGGGGACTGCTTTCCAAGAGCATGTTTCTCCTTTTCTCACCCAGGGAGTTATAATATACTACCTTTTTAATATTTCCTAGAATATTTCATTCTTCTAGGAGAAGAGTGGGAGCTAACTTTCTACAAACTGAATGAGTCTTAATCTGACTAGATAGTCCTTCCTGGTTTAATGGCTATTTTTCCCCCTAATCTGCCAATATCCTGTATCTTCATCATTTTTTGATGAAAAGTCTAACTTTGCCCAATTATCATCAAGAGTTTGCAGCCATTTGTTCTGGGAAAGTCAAAAGAGTCCCAAAGGTGCTTTTTTTTTTTTCAAGAGTCCATTGGACTTTCTGGTTTTCCTTTGAAGACATTTCACTTCTCATCCAAGAAGCTTCTTCAGCTCTGAATGGATGGTGGGGAATGGAAGGATTTACACTCCTTGCAGACAGATGGTTGTTTGCATCCTTTTAGAGAGCCCTTAAAATCACCTGGAGGTTTATCTGTGTCATCAGGGTCACCTGAGTGGTACAAATGGATGTGGAGCCTTCTTGGACAATGTTGAAAGGACGATGTTGTAGATCCTTTCAACAGTTCCAAGAAGGCTCCACAGTCCACGCCCATTTGCACCACCCTCATGTTCTAGTCCAACCTCCTGCTATACCATTTCAGACAAATGGCTGTCTAGTCTCTTTTTAAAAACCTCCAGTATCGGAGCACCCACAACTTCTGGAAACAAGCTGTTCCACTGATTAATTGTTCTAACTCTGAGGAAATTTCTCCTTAATTCTAGGTTGGTGAATTTGGGGAAGAGTACAATGGACCAGGGTGGGTTGCTACCAGTTCTCACCGGTTCGGGCAAACCAAATGTTAATTTTACATCTGGTTTGCCCAACCAGTAGTTGCAATGACTGGCTGGCCAGCCCACCCTTCCCTTCCCAGGAGTTTCCACACAGCCCGTTTTGGATCCCAAGTAAGTGCAGGGCCCACACAGAGGCTCCGGGGGGGCAAAAAACAGGCCTCCTGAAGACCCCAGAGAGCCTCCGGAGCCCAGGGAAGGGGAAAATGGGCCTCCCAGAGGCTCTGAAAGGCCAGAAACAGGTCCATTTCCAGCCTCTGGAGAGCCTCCAGAGTCTGGGGACGGCAAAAAATGGGCCGCCTGGAAGTTCTGGAAGGCTGGAAACGTTTCTGGCCTACGGAGAGCCCCTGGAGTCCAGGGAGGTTGTTTTCACCCTCCTGGAATCTCAAGGAAAGCCTCTGGAGCCCGGGGAGGGTGAAAATGCCCCCCCTCCGCTGTGATGCAGGAGGCCGACTAGGCCACACCCACCATGGCCACACCCACCCAGCAACCGGGTAGAGAACCAGTTGCTAATTTTTTTGGAAGCCCACCCCTGCAACGAACCATATAGAGCCAGACTCAACCCTTGATCAAAGAGCATGTGTTGTTTGAATGGAATGGTGTAGAAGTGCAGTGTCCAAACCCTTCCCAAATTCATTTCATCATTTTTTTTTTCTTTCCCGAGACATTCAAAATTACAACTTGACAGCCTGCTGATCTGTTCCTTTCTGATGACAAAATGATGGTGCCCAACTGTGTGTGTGTTTTTCCCCTTCCAAATTCAGACCATTTCTCTTCCTCTGTGGCTTCAAGGAATCTTATATTCCTGTGGAGAACAAAGAAGTGGAATGGCGCAGAACAAACAAACACCGTGAAGAACATGGGCGTTCTCCTGGAGTCACACAGTAAGTAAAACGGTTGTAGCAAAATATATATATTTTTTACTTGCAAGCATTCTTTCAACCAATCCTGAGTTTGGAGTAGACTTTCAAACTTTCTTCTCACTCCACCTACTGCTATTTATAGAGAACTGCATGAAAGGAAAAAGTCTGTTGTGTGACCAACTTTTTTCCCTGTTTTTTCCTGAGTGGGAAGGCAAAGTCTGTTACTCTGTGTGTAGTGTATAAAATAATCTCTAGACACATAAAAGTTCAGCTATGTTCCCTGCAGAAGATACACAGAGAGAGGGAGGGAGAGAGAAAGAGACACAGAGAGAAAGGGAGAGAGAGAGAGAGACAGAGAGAGACAGAGAGACAGAGAGAAAGGGAAAGAGAGAGGGAGGGTGAGAGGGAGAGAGATTTTCAAATATTATTAAATGGAGACTTTAAAAATGGACGCTTAGAGGCAAATACTGTAAACATTACAAAAGGGAGAAATAGCCATTGATGCTCGAGGTTTTGGGGAGTTAGCCAGGCACATTTTCTAGAGGAGATAAGCTAAGCAATAGGGAGATAAGTGAAATTCCCACTCCCTTGCATGCCCGATATTTGAACAACTAATAAAGTATGATGTCATAATCTCCCCATCTGCTTCTACGAGTTTCTCTAAGGAGCTTGTAGAAGATATGTCTATACGCTTCTATTATTAGTAATCAGTTTTGTGTAGTTCAAAAAAAATATGTATGGAGAGGAAGAAATTGGGTGCACATAGGAAGAATCAGAACTCAGAAATTTGTCTCAAGTGATTCAGAAGCACGCCATTCAGTTAGACGATTTGATTTGGAAACCCCGTTCAATCCAGAAATTCAACTGTACTTCTTTCCAAGCAAACGTGCAAATCAAATTTGCATGGTACAGGTAGTCCTCAACTTACAACAGTTCGATTAGTGACCATTCAAAGTTACAACTGCACTGAAAAAGTGACCTATGACCATTTTTCTTACTTACAGCCGTTCCAGCATCCCTATGGTCCACGTGATCAAAAATTTGTGTGTGTGTGTGTGTGTGTGTGTGTGTGT
>NW_020769425.1:1151852-1166059 GCF_900518735.1 Pseudonaja textilis | reverse complement strand
AGAAGAAGAAGGAGGAGGAGGAGGAGGAAAGGAAGGAAGGAAGGAAGGAAGGAAGGAAGGAAGGAAGGAAGGAAGAAAGAAAGAAAGAAAGAAAGAAAGAAAGAAAGAAAGAAAGAAAGAAAGAAAGAAAGAAAGAAAGAAAGAAAGAAAGAAAGAAAGAAAGAAAGAAAGAAGGTTCCCAGTGTTGAAATTACAGTAGCTTGTGTGTCTGTGCTCATACGGAAAGTCTCAATTTTATTCTGCTCCTGCTTTATGGCGCAGGGGAGTGGCTAACTTTATCCCCTTTATCTGACCAAGCAAACTATCCTTCATCTAGTTCACATCTTGCAAATGATCTAGCTAGCACAATATTTCTTAACCTCGGCAGTTTTAAGCTGGATGGACTTCAATTCCCAGAATTCCCCAGCCAGCATTTCACTTCACTTCAGCAGCTTTTAAGGATGCCCAGAGTCACCAAGTCAGTAGCACGCTGGCTGGGGGAATTCTGGGAGTTGAAGTCCTCCAGGCTTAAAGTTGCCACGGTTGGAGCCCCTTGCTCCAGAATATCCTGAACGCTGCTTCTCTGAACATCTTCCTGGTGTTCTTTGAATTAGATTTATGGGTGCATCTAGGATGAAAGTGACAGGTTGGGGGTAGACCCAGCGATGCTCATCTAGGGTGCGAAGAACTTAACAGCTCTTGATCAACCATGGAGAAACACATTACTTGGTGCTTTGAGGGGGGGGTTGGCCTGGAGTCCCTTTCAATGGACATCCTGACCTCTGACCTGAACAGCTGCATGGACGTTTGCTCTTACTGGTCCAGAGAGAGGTAGTGAGTAGTTGGGCCTTAGAAAAACAGAACTCCAACTCTTTTCGGCCATGAACTTGCCAGCAGGTTTCAGGATCCAAGTTAACCAACCTCAAAAGGGTTGCCAGTTTGATTCTAGTGGTTAAGGCACCAGGCTAGAAAAAGCAAGAGACCATGAGTTCAAGTCCTGCCTTAGCCACTAAAGCCGGCTAGTTGGTCTTGGGCCAGTTTTGAACCCCTTGTTTGTAAAAATAATAAAGGTGGGGTGTAAATAATCAAATCAAAAAGGGATTTTGAATCCCAGGAGAAAGTGAACTTTATATTTTCAGAGGTAGAAATCATCTTACTTTTTTCTTCTTTATGAACAGTGAACTGCCCTGTTTATTCTGTTCTCTGCCTTGAGCTCCTCCTGAAAAAAAGGTGGCCTATAAATAGAATAAATGCCAAAGCCTGCATGAAGTAAAGCACAGTATGGGGTGGTGGCGTATGGGGAAACCTGGCCATTGTGGTTAGTAAATTGTGAGTCATCGTCTGGGTGCAGTATATTATGGCTCAGAACATGGTTGTGACTTATATTACATGAACCAAGCCAGGTTTTTGGGTTGCTTTTCTGCACAGGCTTGTATTTAGTGGGGCTAAAAGAGATGTACTTAAGGAGAATAGCATAGTACTCACCACTCATTAGATCAGAACTGATAAACACAATTCTAGTGGCATCTATTCTCAGGTAGCTTATGGATTTTTAAAGTAGTTTTAGCTGGGCTCCCCTTGACCAACCATCAGCGGGGAGTGTTCAACGGTCCTTGCCGATGTTTTCCGTGTCTGGCAACTTGGTCAGTCGGTCTGGCTCAACCAGTGACCAACAGGCTCTCTCTCTTCTCTTTTCTGTCCCGCCCCAGCTTCGTCTCCGCACACCTGCCTGGACTGTGGCCAGCGTTTCCAATTCGAGTTCCCCTACGTGGCGCACCTGCGGTTCCGCTGCCCGAAGAGGCTGCCCGGGGCGGACAGCAGCCCAGCCCAGGACCCCAGCCCCAAAAACAGTAGCCCCAAGGAGCACGAAGGCGCCAGCAAGTTCCAGGGCAAACCGGCCGGAGGTGGCCAGATCCAGCCCCCCACCCACCGCCACCACTATCACTGTGGCCAAGACAGCAACGGCGGCGTGACCAAGCCGTCCACGGACTTCCACAACTTGGCCAGAGAGCTGGAGAACTCGCGACCGAGCAGCGGCAGCGTGTCTCCCGGCAGTCGGGAGCAGCAGCAGCAGCCGGCGGCCGGCCTCGACGGCCACGCCAGCCCCGGAGGCAAAGCTAAGCGGAAATACTCAGGAGGAGGAGACAACTTGGCCGAAGAGCGAGGCCCGTCGGGGCCCAGGGGGCGCTTGGAGAGGCCGATCCCTTCTTCGCCCAAGGAGGAGCTGGTCTGCACCCCGCAACAGCAATACCGGCCGGCGGGGAGTTACTACGGCTTGGACGACGCCAGCCGCCTCTACCGGCCGCCCAGCCCGGACACCGGCGACGCCAAGAGAAGCGCCTTCGTGGAGGTGAAGAAAGCCTCGCGCGGCGTGGACAACACAGCCGGTGGGGACGAGGAGAAAGAACGAGGCTCCCCGGCAGGCGGTGGCGGCTCCGGCTCCGGTTCCTCCTCGGCCGCGGACAAGCCGCCTCTGTCCTCGTTGCTGGGCGGCCGCTCCGCGGGCAGCGCCTTCTCCACCGTGCCATCCTCGCAGGCCTCCAGCGCGGGCAACCCCGAGGAGCGGAAGAGCGCTTTCTCGCAGCCGGCGCGCTCCACTTTCTCGGCGCAGCTGGTGCTGGGACAGAAGTTGAGCGCACTGGTGGAAGGAGGAGCAGGAGGCGGCGGAGGAGGAGGCGGAGGAGGCTGCCACCCGGGCGCAGAAGGAGCCGCGCGTCTTTACGCATCGGAGCCGCACAAGCTGCCCGGGGCGCCTGGAGAGCTCGGCAGCGGGACAGGTGCGACGGGAGGAACAGGAGGAGGAGGAAGTGAAGGAGCCGGTGGAGGAATCGGGCCGGGCGGAGGAGGAGGAGGAGGAGGAGGTGGGCTGCCCAAGCAGAGTCCCTTCCTCTATGCCACCACCTTCTGGCCCAAGAGCTCGGCGGCGGCCGTGGCTGCGGCGGCGGCGGCGGCGGCCGCGGGCCCCCTCCAGCTCCAACTGCCTTCGGCTCTGACGCTGCTGCCGCCCTCCTTCACCTCGCTCTGCCTGCCGGCTCAGAACTGGTGCGCCAAGTGCAACGCCTCTTTCCGCATGACGTCCGACCTGGTGTACCACATGCGCTCCCACCACAAGAAGGAGTACGCGCTGGAGCCGCTGGTGAAGAGACGGCGGGAGGAGAAGCTCAAGTGTCCCATTTGCAACGAGTCCTTCCGCGAGCGCCACCACCTCTCGCGGCACATGACGTCGCACAACTAAATCCACACACACACGCGCGCGCGCGCGCGCATGCACCCGGCGCTGCTGCGCTTGCAAACCGGGATCTTCCACGCGCACAAACACACGCGCCGCCGGCCCTTCGCTTCCGCAGCTGGCGCTTTTGCGCTTTTTGCAAGGATTGCGGCCGGGCGTGGGTGGGGGCGGGACGGCGTGGGGCTTTTTTGCAAGGCGTGGGACGAAAGGACGGTGGATTCCCGCAGGGAGGATCGCAGCTTATTGAAAAGGTGGTGGCGTAAAGGTGCCCAAAGAGTTGGAAGGAAGGACAGTGTGTAGAGCGGTGCTAAGAATGCGGCGCGCTTTGCGGGGCCTTGTTGGAGGTGTGCATGTTTCCATGCGTGTAAAAAAAAAAAAGAAATACAAAGCACGGTTATAGTACAAAATAATAATAATAATAATACAATGTCCGCAAAAGAGAAGATGGTGGGTTGAATTCTGAGACGGCCTGACGTCTTATCGGTGCATTTCTGGAATGAGAAACGAAATCCTTACATGTTAGCAGTTGCAAAAGTCTTTGATTTTAGGAATACTACTCCATCCATCTTTTCAATCTGGCCTAAGGGATGACCAGAGGGGGAAAAACATTGAGGTCACTTTTTCTAAATTGCATTTTGGAGCACCCATAATGAATGCCCCTCATCCCACAGGCCATACATCCATGTAGCAAGAGGGCCCAATGACGGCTTTAGCTGTGCTTGTGCAACAAGTTAATCCTGGCTTGTTTATGATTTAGTTAATCAATTGCAATTGGCAGAAGTTTTCGCTTCACTAAACTGGGGTATGCAAGTTACAATACCAGTTATACAATACCAGAATCTACAAACAACATTGGCTTGTTGTGCGAGAATGCCTCTTCTGAGATGAGATTTCTGCTTTGTGCTAAGTTGAAATGTGGCTGGTTAGTGGTTTATGGTACATTTACATGTTTATGTAAACTGTAAACTCAGCGGATGGTAGTTTGTGACATTGCATGAATTCACTCATGCCATGATTGTACAATGGAATGAACCTAGTCTATCGTTTCCTTTCTCTGTAACAAGATGGGCCGATTCTGGGACTGTGGGTCTCTCATGCAGGCACCTTGGCTATTAAAAAATGCATTGAATGGAAAATCTTTCAGAGCCCCATTTGGGTGTCATTTTGGTCTACCTAAAGTAGGGGTCTTCAAACTCAACAGCTTTAAGACTTGTGGACTTCAACTCCCAGAATTCCTCCTCCAGTCATGTTAGCTCAGGAATTCTGGGAGTTGAAGTCCACAAGTCTTAAACTTGCAAAGTTTGAAGAACCTTGCCCTAAACTCACGGAATAGTTACAAAAATTCTTCATTAGATGCACTGCTCCAGTGGAACAGAAATTGTAGGAAATTACCAAGCCAGCCCCGTAGATATTTGGGGCAGGGGTGTTGTTGTGAGGTTTCCAGTGCTATATTAGGAATATGCACATAAACCTATAGAAATAAATAAGCATATTTCTCTTTGATGCAAAGAATGTGACCTGCCACTGGTTTCCTTACATAAATTGAGGAAAGGGAATTAACAGGTAGAAAAAGATAAGCTTTATGAACCAAGCTTTGAAGTTTTTTCCCCTCTAGGTCAGAGGTCTCCAACTTGGCAACTTTAAGACTTGTGGACTTCAACTCCCAGAATTTTCCAGCCAGACGTTAGTAGAGTTAGATCTAAAACCACTTACTTGTGAGTAATCCATAAGTAACCATTTGAACAACTGGCAATTGTTGCTCAGCAGCTATTTGTAGCTAGAAATACTTCTGCAGTCTGCATTTACGCTTTCCCAAGGACCCTACAAGATTTTGAAATGAAACTTTGTACATGTTTAATGTCCGTGGAGATTCTCAGGTCATCCAGGTCATGGTTTTCCTCTAGATTCTCAGTCATCCAGGAAGTTTCTTTGGCTCAGGTCGAATCCTTCCCCACCAATCCAGTCAGAGCCAAAGAAGGTTCTTGGGTGAGAAGTGAAACATCTATGAAGAAAAAAAAACAGAAAGTCCAATTGCCTCTTGAAAAAAAAAGCATCCTTGGGATGATTTGTACATGTTTCCTTGGAGGACAGTCGCATGGGGCTGAATGGGGATTTCTTCAAAGTACAAGGTGTAGCATCAGGCTTCATGTCCATTTCCAATTGCAGTCATGCGGAGTTTTGAAAGCTTTTAAATATGTTTTGGGCATTGTGACCAGCAGAGCATCCAAAAACCACTCTTGAAATTTTTATGCCTGTGTATATGTTTACCTTGCAAATAATAATGATGATGATGATGATGATTAATAATAATAATAATAATAGAGAGAGGGGATGGGTGGGTTGGCCCCCTCCCTTTTGTTTCAAATGCACGCATTTTCACTTTCCCAAAAAAGTAAATAACTTTTAAAAGTACATTTTTAAAATGTCATATATTGCAACATATTGATGCATTTGTCATACGTTTCTACTTAAATTATTAAGCACTTATGGTTTAGCTGTAATAACTATATGTAAGGGTAAAAATTTATTTTAGATATAAAGCAAAATTTTTAAAAAAAAAGTTAAGGAAAATGGATGCAAAGCTTTTCTGCATTATTTGATGAGGTTTTTTTTTTTCCCCTGTTCCTCTGCAAAGAAAAAAGAAAAAAAAGTAATAAAATCCAGAAAGACTTGAATTCATTTTATGTTCCCCACGGGGAAATGCATGTTTTACATGGAGAAAAAAAAAAAAAAAGGATTAAGGACTTTGGTGCAAAATGTCTTAAGTTCTGTAAATAAGGACCTTCTTTTAATACAGTACAAAGTGTAATTTTGTGCCAGTGACATGAAGTCTGAATAGCTACGTGTTCCTTTTTCTCCGTTCTCTCTCTTTCCTTTTTTTTTCCCCTTGGGAAAAAAAAAAGAGATGAAAACTTTATAGTTTATCTGGGTATGTTGGATGCTTTGACAATAAATGAGTTTATTTTCTGGCAAAGGACTTGTGTGTGGCCCAGGATTTATTTAGAAAAGCTGGGGAGGGGGGGGAGGGGAAGGCGGGCAATGATTGGTTGCCTCAGAAACAGAGGGTGGGAACTATCTTATGGAGATTCTCAGTCATCCCAGGTGTCCCCAAAGTTGCTTTTCCCCCCCCTTTTTTCAAAAGGCAACCTAACTTTCTTGTTTTTCCTTGCAGACTTTGTGCTTCCCATCCCAAGAAGCTTGGAAGGGAACTGAAAAAGCTTCTTGGATGAGAAGCGAAACGTCCTCAGGGGAAAAAAACGAAGAAAGTCCAGTTGCCTTTTGAAAAAAGCATCTGTTTTGCCCGTTCAGAGAATAACCAGCAGGCAAAGGATCTCAGTGCCCAGCCTTCCTTTACCTGCTGCATTTATCCCTGCAGGGAAAAACCCCTCAACCAGGGGTCTCCAACCTTGGCAACTTTAAGACTTGTGGACTTCAATTCCCAGAGTTCCTCCGCCAGCAAAGTTCCTCAGGAAATCTGGCTGAGGAACTCTAGGAGTTGGAAGTCCACGAGTCTTAAAATTGCCAAGGTTGGAGAGCTCTGCCCCAAACTGCTAGAATAGAGGTCTCCAAACTTGGCAACTTCAAGACTTGTGGACTTCAACTTCCAGAATGGAAAATCCTGCTCCTAAACGAGAATATCCTGGGGCCATTTTTGGCCACGGAATGTACCAGATTCTGGACTGGTGGGGATATTGTTTGGTTCCTGGGTGATCCTGCCAGAAGTGGATCGTATTATTATCCTGCCGCTTCAAGATTCCCGCTCCTCTTGGATTCTTCCCACGCCAGTGCTGGAACTCAGCTGTCTCCACCCAGATTTCCCCACCAGTTTGAAGGGCAAGGCAAGCAGGCTAACCTCAGATCCACCCCCTGCTGCCTGGAATGGAGGGAAGTTTTGAAACCAGGACTGATTACAGAGTAAAGAGAAAGTGGATTTTCTGGCCGTGGGAACAACCAATCCACGGAACAGAAGTAGCCTTCGGAAGTGGTGGGAGCTTCATCTCTGGCTGCTTTCAAGAAGAGACTGGACTGCCACCTGTCAGAAATGGTGTAGGGTCTCCTTCTTGGGCGGGGTGGCTGGTAGGACTAGATGACCTACAAGGTCCCTTCCAAATCTGTTAATCTGTATCGAGGAGGAGGAGGAGGAGGGGGAGGGGGAGGGGGAGGAGGAGGAGGAGGAGGAGGAAGGAACAAGGAACTCTTCTTCTTTACATTTGGGTTGGGGCTTTTTGTTTTTTGGAATTTATCCCAATTATTTATCCATAAATAATGCCTTGCGTTTACATCTGGAAACATTTCAGGGACATCTAAGACGCCCTGGCTGGATTTCAAGCAGGCGATCCTACAGACATCAGAATGGGACGCTAGTCAAGACCGGGTGGTTTTGTGCCTTTGGAAGCGCTCTGGATGGGGGCATTTAATCTCCCCCCCAAAAAAACGTTTAGGTTTGCAGAGAGAGAGAGAGAGAGAGGAAATCTCCGCTGGCCTTTTTATTTTTATTTTTGGCCAATTAGGAGCGCAGGGCTGCTGCGCTCCTTGAAGCCTAATCGGACTCCAGAACATCCCAGCCATAAAGAGAAAAGGGTCATCACGAAGGACACCCACGGAGTTGCGCGGGGCTGAATCTTCGGGGAAGGATCCTAGCCTTGCGAGGTGGACGCCGCCTCGGTCGGGAGCCTCCCTGCAGCCACCGGGTTTCGGCTGCGCAAAACGGGTGGACGAAATGAAATCCCGGCCAGATCGACAAGCGAATGGATTAGGAAGGTGGGGCTTTCGGTCGTCGGGTTGAGGTCGGAATGGCAAATTTAAACCTCCTCCCAACATCTGCCTGACTAACCCAGGACCTCGGGAAGGGACTATATATACAGGTGGACGAAATCCAGCCTGAACATCTGGCTGACAGTGCGACCCGTCCTAACAAAGGAAACGCGCAGGCGATTCTTTTTGCAACAGAAGCGTTTTAGGCGGCGGTTGTGAATTCTACGGGACCGAAGCAGGCTGGGAATCTCACCTTTTTCACCCCCAAATAAGTCCCCATATTATCATGGGCTTTCGGTGCAGGATCCCGCTCTCTCGTTTTTGTCTGCAAGAGTGTAAACAGGATGCCATCCAGGGCGCCTTGGAATTTAAACATCCTTGAAATGTTGCCAGGTGTGATCACCACGCACTGTTTAGGGATAAATAGCAATAGCACCAAGACTTATATACCGCTTTATAGTACTTTACAGCCCTCTCTAAGCTGTTTGCAGTCGTCTTATATTTCCCCCAAGAATCTGGGTCCTCATTTTACCGCGTCCTCGGATGAATGGAAGGCTGAGTCAACCTTGAGCCGGTTAGGGGCAGAGCCTGCATTCTAACCACTGCGCCACCACCAGCAATCATTGGGATGAATTCCCAAAAAGCGAATGACCTGTGTTGTCAGGAGGGAGACTTCCCACCCCTCCTCCTCTTTCCCTTTACTCCGTAATCAGTCCTGGATTTAAAACTTCTCCCCATTTCGCCCCAGCAGCGAAAGGCAGGGCGTGCCAAAGTGGTCCAACCAGCGCTTATTTGAATTCACAGAGGTTGTGCTTACATCGGAAACCGGCGTCTTTCTGCTAGCCAAAACAGCTCCACGAGGCAGGGTCTCCTCACACCGGCCCGGCTTCTGGTCCCAACCTGTTTTGTTTTTAAACCCGCCTAGCTAGCTACCCTTCCCTTTTTTTTTTAAAAGCAACTGCGATTAAAAGAGTTTTCGGAAGAATGGCCATTTCATCCAATAAGCCTAGCTCTTGGGACCTCTCCGTGGAGACCCAGATCACACCCCACCAGGCCTCAGTTAAAGAGACGCGAGAAAGGAGCAGCAATACACGGAGAACTGCCTGCGTGCTATGAAAGCGAGCTGCAATATCTGCACCGCAGCTATGTGGCAGCGTCGTAAGAGGTTTTTTTTGGCACCGTAAGAGCTTTCTGGTTTCTCTTTGCTGCCATCTAGTGGCTGAGACGAGGCTTCTCATATCAGTTCCCTCGGTCTTTAGATACCTCTAAGGGTGCAGGTCGGCCCAGGCAGTGGATAGCAAGCAGGTTCTTAGTGGGATGCGAGCAGTTTAACTCGGCCAGGACTCCTGTTACCCGCAGGTTTGCGGATGGAAGGGCACCCCACCTTTCTCTGTATAGGTGTCCTTGGTTTTAACCTTGGCCTAACCGAGCGCAACTCTTTTGAGCCCAAACGTTTTAGAGCGGAGTCACCTGGACGATCCGCGCGTTTACCTAGGGACGTCAGGGGAAAAAAAAAAAAAAAAAGCAAACGCCAGGGACGAACACGCAAGAGAATTGCGCACCGAGCGTGGCTCCCTGCTGGAAACGGACTGAGAGGTTGAACGTGTGGCAGGATTTTAGCGTTGCCCCGCGGGCTACGGGGGGGGGGGGTGAGGTGCCACGCATTTATCCCCCGAAGCACGGCTTGCTCGCACGTGCCAAAACCACGGCATTCCCTGAACCCCTCGACCAGAAATGGTAACCTACCCAGGTTGCGCCAAAACCCTAGCACGTTTCTCCCAGCTGGGGAAGTTTTGATTTACGCGTATTTCCTGGGGGGGTGCCAATCCCCATTGAATTGAATGGGACTTGTTTCTAGATCAATAGAGTCCTATGCGAGAGAATGATTCGGATCGGAAAGGGATAATTTACTCCCAAATCATGCTTGGAAACGGGTAGACCCGTAGACCTATCAGAGGGCGGCTGTCTTCGATGCCCGCTAAGGGGGGACGATTAAAACTCCAACTGAACTCTGAGATTTATGACACCAGACTAATTTGGGAATTCCCCCAATTTCGCTGGCAGCAAAACGGCGA
Organism: Pseudonaja textilis; assembly: GCF_900518735.1. The sequence goes on along the minus strand of NW_020769425.1, from coordinate 1,156,021 downwards.
AATGCGAACGTGTTTTGTTTTTTTAAAATTCTTCTTCTTCTGGAAGCAATCTTTTCTTACGGATCATTCGTAATTTTGTAATTTCAGTGTATTGGAGACGTCCAGTCGGCGAGTCCCTTCGTTATCTATTCAGAATTAAATGCTACTGGGGATCTGGGGAATTTATTTGACCCAAAGTCAAGAGACTATATAAAACATCGCAACTTTTATTCTCTTACGAAAAAAATATATACCAACTCTGATTTTGAAAACGTTAATTTGGGGAGGAATTGGATTCAAACGAGAAAACTGGGTTAGGGAAGGGGGTTCGAGAGTTGGAAGGGACCTTGGGAGATCATCTAGTCAACCCCCCGCTCGAGCAGGAGAGTCTATTCCACATACTAGTCTCTGCCTAGGATCGAACTCACAAGCCTCCTGATTGGGAGGCGAGAACTCCACTTCTAGGCCACCAGAATTACTGGGTTGTGAAAATCCGGACGACCCCTAGTTGGCTTTCGGTCTGCCTTTTTTTTTTTTTTTTTTGCAGACTAGCCCTAACCACGACAGGCTTAGTTGATCAATCCATCCACGTCCGTAGGTTCTCACGATACACGGAACCTTAAGGCCGGGTGCAGGGCCCCGATTGGCACAACTGCTCTCTGAGCCAAAATCGGGCGGCTTCACTTCTGGTTGGGTCTGTCTGAGGTCGCTTTAAAAGCAAGACGCCTCCAAAACTTGGCAACGTTAAGACTTGTGGGCTTCAACTCCCAGGATTCTCCAGCCAGCTCTGCTGGGAGTTGAAGTCCACAAGTCTTAAAGTTGCCAAGTTTTGGAGACGTCTCGCTTTAACCGAGTTGCAGGGAGTTCCCCGGGCAAGGACAGACGGATTGGGAAAGATAGGTAGGACGTTTCCTCCCTATTCTAATTTCAGTGGGCCGGTTAGAAGGATTTCAAGTTCCCAGAAGTTGGTCAATAGGTGGACTTCAACTCCCAGAACTCCCCTAGGCAACACGCTTGGCGGAGGAATTCTGGGAACGGAAGTCCATCCCATCTTCAAAGTCGCCAAGGTCCAGAATTGAAACAACTGGTCCAGCATTTAAGGCGCTGCTATTTGGAGACACGGGGGCGGGTGGGTGGTGGTGGGGGCAAGTGGCGCCCGTGCTGGCATGCGGATCCATGCTCGGCCATGTCCTGGGTCTAAAGGCAGGTGGGAGTCCTTCCAACCTGGCGGAGGCCTCGCCTGCTCCGCTTTTCTCGGAGGTGCGCGATGAATGAATGGCAGAGGTGAAAAAGAGCTAGGGAGGCATTTCTGCGGAGCCTGGCCGATACGTTTCCTGCAGGACTGATTCTCTATCCCCCACTCCGTCATCTATCTCTCTACACACACACACACACACACACACACACACACACACACACACACACACCAATCTATCACTGTTATCTCTCTCTTTCTCTCTCTCTCTTTCACACACACCCCTCTTACATCTCTCTCTCATCTCCCATCTATCTCTTAGCTATGCATCTTTCTGTCTATCTGTCCACCCGTCTATCACATCCGTGTATCTGTCTGTCTATCTATTGCTCTTTTGTCTCTCTTTCTATCCAACCATCCATTCCTATGCATCCCTCTGCCCCTCCCCCTCTCCCCCCCTCTCTCCCCCTCCCTCCTTCCTGCCTATCATCTCTATTCTTATCTATCTATCCAGTATCTGTCTTTCTATCCACCCATCCCTATCCACCCCTCTCCCCCTCCCTCCTCCCTCTCTCCTATCACCTCTATTCTTATCTATCTATCCCTCTGTCATCTGTCTTTCTGTCCATCCATCCATCTCTATCCATTCTTCTCCACCACCACCACCCGCCTCTCTGCTCGGGGCAGCATCTCCTTCCTTCGCGTTCAGGGGTTTTCGCATCTGCAGTCCTTCTTCCTTGCTCTTCAACCGATTTTGCCCTCACCATCACGAAAGGTGCCAGGAAGGGGGAGCACGGTTCAGGTTCAGGAGGCTGTTTGCATGCAAGGGCTCCACACAGCCAGGCAATTATTGGCATGTGTGCGCGCGCGCGCGCGCGCACACACACACACACACACAAGCTTTTACCCAAAAGTCAAGAAGTGCCCACAGACTGTGGAGTGTGTGTCAGCACCTATCTCTCTCTTTCTCTTTCTCTCTCTGTCTCTCTGTCTCCGTCTGTCTCTGTCTCTGTCTCTCTCTCTCTCTGCTGACCTCAAATAAATAAAATAAAATAAATAAAAGCAGAATGTGACCTATTGGGATGAGACACCACCAGGTGATCTCAATGCTTTTCAGCAGACTGGGAGATTTTTTTAAAAATGTTGGGGGGTGGGGGTGGGTGGGAAATCAGGCTTGGCTAATCATTTTCATGGCAAGGAAGCTGGCTCACCAGAGGTTGGCCACTTTTCCAGTTTTTAACTGAGGGGACAAAATTAATAGGCACCCACTTCCTCACAAACACACACACACACACACACACACACACACACACACACGGGGAAGGCTCATACGGGAAGCCAATTCATGACTGGCCCACTTTTGTTTCTAAAATCCCTTCTGCGCCCATGAAAAAGGCGACCTGCCTTCTCTCTTTGGATCCATCAAAGTCTTGATGTGGAAGTAAACTCAGAAAAGAACTGGCAATGGGGAAGGGAGTTGCGCTCCCTGCTTGATTTTGCACCAACAACACTTTTAGTTCGATTCAAATAAAAGATGCTCCGCGGAGGGTGGTCAAAAAAGTCAAAATGGCATCCCCAATGGAAGGATCGCAACCCCACCTGTTTTTACAAAACAGTGTCCTGGCCATCCTTCTTAGACAGAGGTCTTCAAACTCGGCAACTTTAAGACTTGTGGACTTCAACTCCCAGAATTCCTCCTCCAGTCCTGTTCGCTCAGGAATTCTGGGAGTTGAAGTCCACAAGTCTTAAAGCGGCCAAGTTTGAAGACCCTTGCTATAGTGTAAGACAAGTTAACACAGGAAGGAGGGAGGGAGAGTAGGAAGGAGTACATAAATCTGAAAATCCTAGGGCAGTATTCTTGCAAAAGGAATAAAAGTTAGTTCCCATGAAATAAACACCTCCATTTTATATTTAATTCCAACAAACCCTATCAATTCCAATCACCTGTGTTTAGGTTTGATTCTATCTAGCCCAAGGGCCTTCAAACTCGGCAAGTGTAAGACTTGTGGACTTCAACTCCCAGAATTCCTCCTTCAGTCATGTTAGCTCAGGAATTCTGGGAGTTGAAGTCCACAAGTCTTTAAACTTGCCAAGTTTGAAGACCCCTGGATTAGACCATACTTTGCCAACACCCCTGCAGAGGGATAAGACAAAATCTATTTCGATGCCCAAAAAGAAAAGAGACGTTAGTCTACATTTTACTCCTTTAATGAAGGGAAAGCAATGTTATTCTGACTGATAGGCCAGCCCGAAAGGAAAACCCTGGAGGCAGGGGGCATATGAGAAAGTAGGGGGAGAAAGTGGGAGCTGCCTTTCTCGATCTAGTTTCCATTTCAAAGTTCAGGTACCACCACCACCCCCCGCCGTTTTTCCCAGGCCGTTCTTTGCCTTTTTGCTCCAGATCCTAAGAGGCGACGCCTCCTGCCCGGTACTTACAAATTAATTTTTTTAAAAAAAGTCAACCTTGATTCCTGGCGCCTGTCTGGATAAGTCGCTGCAGCTTCTTCGGCAAGATGTTGGAAGCGATTTTTCTCCGCTTGCCTTCTCATTCTTACAATTGAGAGACAGAGAAATTGTGTGTGTGTGTGCGTGTGTGGTGATCCAGCCTTTCCGCTATTATTGATGCGCGCCTATTTGAAAGGAAACCCCGAAACGTCCCCTCTTTAACAGGGCGCGATCCAGAATCAGCCGCTTGCGCCCGAATTCCAAAGCCCGCATTCAAATCGGAAGAACGTGGATCCGCTTGCTGAAGTTTGATAAAAGCCGAGGCGCGCCTGATAGAAGACGCCCAGTAGCTCTCAGAGGGTATTAGCATGAATGGTAGCCTCGTGGAACGTCATCCAATAAAGAAACTTGCCTGGATGATGCTGAAAGATCATCTATCTATCTATCTATCTATCTATCTATCTATCTATCTATCTATCTATCTATCTATCTATCTATCTATCTATCTATCTATCCATCCATCCATCCATCCATCCACCCACCCACCCAC
>NW_020769425.1:1129672-1150882 GCF_900518735.1 Pseudonaja textilis | reverse complement strand
GGGGGGGGGGGGGAGAAATTTGACTCCATACTGTGCCCAAACTCCAAACTTTCCAGAAACTGCTGCCCCCCCCCCCAAAAAAGAGGGATCCAGATAATGGCATAGGGAAATTACCTCCTTTTCTTGTCTGTGGGCTGCAGGTAAGTTCTTACAGAGCCCTTATTCTTCTAGTCTACTTTCTAAGGAGAAAGTAGAGTGCTTACTTAGGGTTCATCCATGTGTTGTAATTTTAAAAATATTACTTTTCTGGCAATATTTACATTTCACCTTCCTTACTGCAGGTTGGAACCTGCCAAAGTCACCGTTCAATCCCTCCAGATTTCTGGCTGAGGAGGAGACAGAGAAAGGAGAATGGTCAAAATGGAGTTGCAAAACCAATTGTAGCACTCACAGGTGGACATTAAATATCTATCAAAATAGTTCACTTATTGCTTGGCAGCTGTTTCCATGTTCATTCGGAAGCCTCACTGCGGGGCTCTCCAATCTTGCGAATTTGAAGACTTGTGGGCTTCAAATCCCAGAATTCCTCTTCCAGTCATGTTAGCTCAGGAATTGTGGGAGTTGAAGTCCACGAGTCTTAAAGTTGCCAAGTTTGGAGACCTCTGCCTTACTGCACTTGAAAGGAGATAATCTATGCCTCCTCATAAGCGTTTAGAGGTGTGTTTCTTAAGTTTGGCCCTTTAAGATGGGCGGAATTCTTCCTAGCTTGGCTGGGGAATTCTGGGAATTGAAGTCCACCCGTCTTATAAAGGGGCCAAGATTGAGAAACGCTGGTCTAGCTAAGCAGAAATCAGATTTATTAGTAAGGTCTTTTTTGGGCAAAGAGAGCAGAAAAGTAGGTGGCAGCGCCCTCTTGTGTCCAAGGATATTTTGTGTTGCTGAATTTTCTGTTCCAGGAACTCTGGTTTATAAGACGGTTAGCCTGTTTCTGGAGAGTTCTGAGTCTGGCAGTGCTTTGCCATGGCCGTGGTTTTCCCCATTTGTTTGGATCCTTGTATTTGTTAAGGCTTTATAGTATGTATCATGTATGTCAGAAATGGTGTAGGGTCTCCTGCTTGGGTGGGTGGAGGGTAGGGGTTGGTCTAGATGACCTACAAGAAGGGCTGGGATTCAACCGGTGTTACTACCGGTTTGGTGATTATGTTTTGCACAGGCATCTTGAAGCATGTGACCGTCTTTTTCATTTGGAGCTCCAAGCCACGTGGTGCTGTCCACCCTTAAATCATCTTTCCAAACGGCCTCCGTGTTTCCAGTGTCTTTCTCCTCAATTGGAACCGAACCACAGAAGGGTATTTCTTCTGACAGGTGGAAACTAATCAAGGAGAGAAGCAACCTAGAAGCCAGGAGAAACTTCCTAACAGGGAGACCAATTATCCAACGGAACGGCTTGCATTTAAAAGCCATCGCTGGAGGTTTGGTATAGGGCAGGGCAGGTGTCGAACTCAAGGCCCATGGGCCAGACCTGGCCCGCGATGTAGTTGGATCCGGCCCATGGAAAATGTAAGGGGCCAGCCAGAGGTGGGATTCTATCAGTTCGCACCTATTTGCTAGAACCGGTTGTTAACATTTTAAGCAGATTGGAGAACCGGTTGTTAGAAGAAATTACTGGCCTAATCCTGTAAGGAAGGCAGGAAGGAAACATTCTGGTGTTGCTTACAGAAACTGCCTCTCTGTTAACCCTTATTATATTCTTGGCAGGACTAGACTTCCTGCCTAAGGAACTTCTCTGGAGTTTTTTTCCTCCTTTGCTGGTACTTTGCTTGTGTGGAGTGACCATTCAAAGTTACAATGGCACTGAAAAAAGTCACTTATGACCATTTTTCACACTTACGACTGTTGCAGCATCCCTATAGTCATGAGAGGCCAGGCGAGGAGAGGCGGGCCTCGATGGGAGTGATGTTGAGTTGGCCACACCCAGCCAATAACATGACCACCAAGCCACGCCTGCCACTTAAGCCACACGCACAGAACTGGTTGTTAAAAATTTGAATCCCATCCCTGGGACCAGCCCACGTTGCTTCAGACCGATCTACCCAGTGAGAAGAGGAAACATTGGGCCAGCAGTTTAGGGAGGGGTGTCAAGCTGGTCATGCCCGCCCAGTCAGCCACACTCACCCAGTCACGCCCTCCTCAAGGTCAACCAGAGCCCTGATGTGGCCTTCAATGAAATTGAGTTGGACAGCCGGGGTATAGGGTTTCCAGTGTGAGCAGGGAGTTGGACTAGAAGACCTCTAGGGTCCCTTCCAACCAGAGGTGGTATTCAGCAGGTTCTGACCAGTTCTGGAGAACCAGCAAATCCCTCCTTTGATTGGCCCCACCCCCATCTACTCTCTGCCTCCCAAGTCGCAGCTGATTGGCTAGATCTTCTTTGGTTGCCCTGCACAGGAGAATGGAGCTGCAAAGTAGGTCAGTGGGGTGGGGGGGAAGGGGGATTTTGCAGTATCCTTCCCCTGCCACGCCCACCAAGCCATGTCCACAAAACCAGTAGTAAAAAATTTTTGAATCCCATCACTGCTTCCAACTCTTGTCATTGCTGGTTATAGCTCTGGAATTGAAGACCATCTGGACTTTGGAGAGTCCAAAGAATACCTTTGGAAGATTTTACAATTCATGCCAAGTCAGTGTGAAATTTCTTTCTTTTTTTCCCTTTTACATTTCAAATAAAGCCGCTATCCTATTGAAATAGGCTGTTGTGTTGCGTGTATGATAGGCACGCACAAGTAACTGCATTCCGTTAAGATGGTTTGCAAGTTGTTCCGTCTTTTATAATTACTGGCTGAATGTATAAAGACAGACGGGCAAACTCTACAAAGTCTTCCACACAAAGTTTCTTTATTGGATTATATTAGGCATCCTCAAGGTAACTCGTAGTTATGTTGAGATCCATCTAATGTCCAACTCTTTGCATGGCTGACTTCATAGTGTAAAAGAATAGTGATCTTTCATCCCATAATGAAGGAGCAAGGGGGTGAGGCACCAGCACGCTGCTGGGGTCCAGGCAAGAGTGAAGGAACCTCCCCCAACCCAATCAAGGGTCAATTCAATAACCAATCAGGGTTACAGATGTGACCACATGACATGAACTACATTTCCCAGGATGCATTAACTACATTTACCATGAGGCATTCCCTTAAGGGGACATCTCCCAATTCCTAACTAACTATCCCACTTCCCAATTAACTATATACTGTCTATATACAGCAGACAAGTCATTGGGTGGATGGGCTCCCATTACCCAAGAAGGAAAGAACAATTAAAAAAAAAGGAACGAGCTTTCATCAGCAGAACAAAGAGGGAAAACGGAGCGGGTAAAAATAAAATAAAATACGGCACAGAAAACCAAGGAAATAATTGCATCAGCTGGAAAATCTTTCTCTTAAACACAAGGGCTCAGGTCGGGCATAAAGCAGGAGGTCAGAGGAAGAGATTCTGGAGAGCCTTTTGTGATGGATAGAAGAAGGATGGATAGAGAGAAGTTTGGTGTAATAGTTAAGGTTAAGACGTTAAGCGGTCTAGAAACTAGGAGATGTTGAGTTCTAATCCTCTCTTAGATTTAAAAGCCAGATGGGTGACCATCTGGCTTTTAAATCTCTCTCTTTCTCTCTCCCTCCCTCTCTCTTCCCCCTCCCTCTCCCTCTCTCTCCTCTCTTCCTCCTCCCCCTCTCTCTCTTTTCCATACCGATACAATACAATAATACAATACAATAATACAATACAATAATGCAATACAATAATGCAATACAATAATGCAATACAATACGGATTGATATTTTTGAATGGATCTTTGTAGTCTGTAATTGCCACAAGTGTAAACGGAGTTTGTGAGCTATCAAAACTTTTTCTGGATGGAAGTAAATTACTTAGCTTCCTTCCTTCCTTCCTTCCTTAGCTTCCTTAGTCTTCCTTCTTTTCCTGTATTGAAAAAATATAATATAGTTATTTATTTAGATTTATTTGCCGCCCATCTCATTTCAAAGTTAAGTTTTCCTTTGATTTGGTCCATCTCAATTTCAAAAGAGAGAACAGCAAATATATATGTGAAGGTTGTTTTTTTTTTTCCATTAGGCCTCAATTATGGTGTGACTCTACACCTTCGTCTTATTTTGGTTACGTTCCGGTTCTTAATACATGTGAAAAATTATATGTGAACCTAAAAATAGCAGCTCATGTGCTTAAATGCTCATATCGTGTATACACACATATCAGAACATAAATAGACTTCAGTATGTTTATGTGTAATTCTATCCTACTTTGTAAAATCTGTGCATTTGTCCTCTGTTTCTCATTTCTTTTAAATAAAATTTAATTCCTGATGAAATTAATTTTATGCTACATCTATCTGCTGGTCAAATTGTTTATTAGTTAGGATTTTTTTAATTTCATTGTTGTTGCTTGTTGTTGCAGCAGGATAAAAAATGACAATAATACTTTCACCCGGTTCTTCCAAATAATAATAATTATTATCATTTGATCTCAAAAATTGAGTCCACACACATTCTTAGATTCTATTAGTTGATGTCAGTTTAGTGTATGATTAAAATGTGGGATGAGAAGGTTCTAGAATCTAGACCCTTCTCAGTTATGGAAGCTCACTAGATTATTTTAGACCAGTTGTGACCAGTCTACCTTATAGGATTGTTGCGGGGATCAAAGTAAAAAAAGATCACCAGGTAAGCCTTCTCAGTAAATGGCAATGCCTATCCTAGCTGCATTTTGAAAATAACATTGGAAACAGTGAAGGACTGGCCCACAGTGCATCTGCCAGCAAAAATGGGCTCCTGAGCGATGTTTCTAGCTGCCACAGCCTCTTGCAACTTTCTGCCAGTGAAAACGGAGCTCGGAAGGGCTGCAAGCTCTGTTTTCACTGGCAGAGCAGAGGTGGTATTGGTTCTGACCAGTTCTGGAGAACCAGTAGTGGAAATTTGGAGTAGTTTGGAATCCCACCTCTGACTGACCCCACCCCCATCTATTCTCTGTCTCCCGAGTCCCAGCTAATCAGCTGGGTCTCCTTTTGTTGCCCTTCACAGGAGAACAGAGATGGAAAGCAGGTTAGTGGGGTGGGGAGGGAATGGAGATTTTGCAGTATCCTTCCCCGACACACCCATCAAGCCACGCCCACCAAGCCTCACCCACAGAACCGGTAGTAAAAATTTTTGAATCCCACCATTGTGGCCGAGGGTTGCAGGAGGCTGTCACAGCCTCAAACAGAGCTCGGGAGCTCATTTTTGCTGGCAGAGCACTCGCGCTGCCACAGGCGCCCCAACATGAGTGACGTCAAGCTGTCCACGCCCCTCCTGACCACATGCGCCCGGGTGCCTTGAGGTCAAACACAACCCTGATGTAGCCCTCAATGAAATCGAGTTGGACACCCCTAGTCTGGTGGCTTGTTCTGTCAGTGTTGGTGGGAATGGTCTTGTAGGTTGTTTGGGTTGGGCTGTTTACTGTTGGCTTGTTTGGCAATTCCTTGATCGGGGTATTGTTTACTTCTTGATTGTTGTGTGATCTTAATCTTGGACTTAATCTATGCTTCTCTGGGTGATTGCTATAGAGAGAAGTTTTGGGTTTCAGTTCCAAAAGACTTCTTGATTGTCTTTTTTTAATAGAGCGTGTATTGTTGATTGCTTTTTTAACACAGTATGTATTAAATACTTATGCCTATGTGTCTATCGATGGCTAATTTGTCAGAGTGCCAAATTCTCTAGAAATTCTCCAGTGTTTTGGACTTGGCTTGACTTCTCCTTTATCAGGCTTGGTTAGATGTAGGTTGTTGAGTAGATTGAGATGTAGAAACCAAGTTTTGGGAGAAGACCAGAGGAAACCTACCTCTACTTTATTGCTCAGATAATGGCCTGGATAGAACCAGCAGGAGTCAAATTCAACGCAACTCTTTGATTTGAGAGAAAAGGTGGGATATGAATGTACTAATAAGTGAAGAAGTAAATAGGTGATGGTGCCAGTCAGAGGTGGTATACAGCCAGTTCTGACCAGTTCTGGAGAATTGGTAGTGGAAATTTTGAGTAGTTCAGTGAGCTGGCAAATCCCACCTCTGACTGGCCTCGCCAACCCCATCTATTCTCTGCCTCCCATTGAGTCCCAGCTGATCGGCTGGGTCTTCTTTGGTTGCCCTGCACAGGAGAACGGAGCTGGAAAGCAGGTTAGTGGGGTGGGGAGGGAATGGGATTTTACAGTATTCTTCCCTTGACATGCCCACCAAGCCATACCCACCAAGCTACACCCACCAAGCCACACCCACCAAGCCATGCCATGCCCACAGAACTAGTAGTAAAAAAAATTTGAATCCCACTGGTGCCAGTAATATATCAAACAGTACAGCAGTGTGAATTCAATGAAAATCTTGGATGAAGGAGTAGGTCTTTAGCAAATGTCAAATGCAGAGAAGGCCGTGTGTCGGCCATAGCCCAAACAAGGAAGGTCTTCTATCATCATGGCTTTTTTTTAACGGAGAACATCTTCTCTGGTATTCTTGCATGTTGATTCTCTGGCAAAAGTGGTTCCTTGTTCAGTCTTAATTGCCCGGTGATCACAGATCCATCCAATATCCAGGTTGGTTGCAGAGTGAGTAGAAGATGCTCATGCCTACAGTGTTTGAACCAATACTGACCTTGGTGTGGTAGCGTATGGCAGCCAGTGCAGTTCCTTCAAAGCAGTCCCTATTCTGGAGTTAAGGAAGGCAACCTGAATGGACCCAGACTTAAGAAAAAAGGAATTGTTGCATATTGAGAAGTTGAATGGACTACTTGATGGCTGCCACGTGTTCAACGTGGGGCTCCCCTTGAAAAGTATCCGGAAGCTTCAATTGGTTCAAAATAGGATGGCCCACGTGGTTGGTGCAAGTCTACATTTGCACACATGTTATCTTTCTTGCAGGAGCTGCATTAGTTGATGATTTGCTTCTGGGTCCAATTCAAGGTGCTGGTTGTCACTTTTAAAGCCCTACATGGCTTGGGCCCAAGTTATTTGAAAGACCATCTTTTCAGTGGTGGGATTCAAAAATTTTTTACTACCAGTTCTGTGAGCGTGGCTTGGTGGCTTGGTGGCTGTGGCGTAGCTTGGTGGGAGTGGTGTGTGTGGTTTGGTGTGTGTGGCTTGGTGGGTGTGGCAGGGGAAGGATACTGTAAAATCTCCATTCTGTCCCCACCCCACTAACCTGCTTTCCAGCTCCGTTCTCCTCTGCAGAGCAACCAAAGAAGACACAGCCAATGATCAGCTGGGACTCGGGAGACAGAGAATAGATGGGGGCAGGGCCAGTCAGGTGGTTTTCTGAACTACTCAAAATTTCCGCTACCGGTTCTCCAGAACTGGTCAGAACCAGATGAATACCACCTTTGTATCTTTTACAAATTACATCAACCCACTCCAAGCAGGGAGGCAGATTATGTTATGATTCACCTGTCTTAAGGAGGTCCATCTAACGGGACCAAGAAGAAGGGCCTTCTCTGTGGCGGCTTCCTCCCTTTGGAACATCACCTCTGCAGAAATGAGGTCGACCCTCACTTTAATATCCTTTTGAAAGGCCCCAAGGCACAGTTTTTCCAGCCAGCCTGGGGACCCTAGACTGTGATATGGAGCCCATCACGTGGTTCGGTTTGATTCTTGTTGTCAGGAGAATGGAGGCTTATTGGGTTTTGTATTTAGAGTTTAATTTCTATAAATTGCCTGGAGCCAACATGAGTTGGATGGCCAACTATATCTTCTTAACAAACAATGAATGAAAAGGTAGCCACTTTTGAGTGAAATTTAATCTCATGGAAATATCTATGGAAATTTGGAGGTAACACTGTGGACCAAGCGTCTTCAAACTTGGCAAGTTTAAGACATGTGGACTTCAACTCCCAGAATTCCCAAGCTAACACGACTGGAGGAAGAATTCTGGGAGTTGAAGTCTACAAGTCTTAAAGCTGTCAAGTTTGAAGACCCCTGCCATACAGCCTTCCCCCCACCCAAATATTCTGGATTTCTCAGATGAAGTTCAGTTTGGAACATGGTCCAACCCTAGTTGTCTTCCAAGACCAGAGAAGATCAGCCAAAGGCTGCCATCTGCTGAGGCAGAAGCTGTGTGCCTCAGCCAATGGCACCACTCAAGTTTCCACATCATACTTTCCAAAGCGGCCGATGCAGCGAGTAAATCGGGTGAAAAACAAATTAATCAGGATGCTATTAGAGAAGAGGAAAGAACATGTATCTGTCCAGCTTTTTATTTCTAATCTTGGTTGAACAGTTGCATGCAACAGCTCCAAACAAGGAATGCATGGAAATTCTTTCTGGTTTTCCTTTTCGGTAGCTTCAAGTCTCATCTCTAAAGTCCCTTAAAAAAAAAAAATAAATAAAGCAAGCCAATGCGTGATAAAATACATTCTTTTAAAAACTCTTCTGAATCGATATATATGTGAAGATAGGTTTGTATTGGTGGTTAGAAGAAGCAGGTAATAAGAGTAAGTAAGGGATGGGATTTTGAAAAATCAGTTTACTCAGCACCACCTAGTGGAAAGGAGCAGACAATTGCAATTCATTCATCCCTTTTTGTTTAAACAGGAAAGCTTGTGGGCTGTGAGTTTATAAAGTAACCATCCTCAGCATTATTCTTTTTTTTTAAAAAAAAAAAACTTTAGTATATTAATTTCAGTGCATTTTGAATTGCAAATTTAAAATTTTCTTTTTCAGTGCTTCAGTGCAGGAAATGCCTGTGCAAGGGAAGGAAAAAGAGACGCCGAGGAAGGAAGGATGAGCAAACTGGAATAAATTATGATGGAATAAACTCAAAACTAATTCTAGGTATCTTGAATGGCTGCCGCCTCCTCCTTTTCCTCTCCTCCTCCTCCTCCTCCTCCCCTCCTCCCCCCCTTCCCATCCTTTCCTTCTCCTCCTCCTCCCCTTCTCCTCCTCCTCCTCTCCTCCTCTTCCTCCTCTCCTCCTCCTCCTCTCCTCCTCTTCCAGTGTCTATGTGTTTGTCTGTATGTACATATGTCTTTCTTTGTGTTTGTACACACACACACACACACACACTGTCTGATTGGTTTTTTATTCTTTTTGATATACTGCCAGCAGACTCATAAAATTATGAGTCAATTTATTTATCTATTAGTCATACTTCTTCTACCCCTGCTGCAATCAAAACCACCCTCAGGACTTTCAGCGTAGAGTACACAAAACAAACATTAAAACATCCACAGGGACATTCAGAGTAATCTGAATTGTCACAATAATAAAAACTGCACCAAACCAAACCAAAGCTATCAATTCAAAAAGCCGCAATAGCAATAATACTTAGAATTCTATGCCGCCTCACAGTGCCTTTACAGCCCTCAGCAATCTGGCTCCTCATTTTATCCACCTCAGAAGGACAGATGGCTGAGTCAACCTTAAGCCTGGTGAGGTTCAAATTGCCAAATTGCAGGCAGCCGGCAGCCGGCAGGCAGCAGAAGTAGCCTGCAGTACTACACTCTAGCCACTGCACCACTGTGGCTCACAACAAGAGAAGACACCCACTTGGTTCAAAAATCAGACGGAGTGTTCTGACCAAGGCTTATTGAGGCACTAACAAAAACACCTTTGCAAGTTGACGTATTTTATCAAAAAGCATCGCTATTAGGAGCTGTATAAAACTTTTGCAGGTGGTCCTTGACTTACGACCAAAATTGAACCCACAAATTTATGTTCCTAAGGGAGACACATTTGATTACTGAGTTTTACCCCATTTTATGACCTTTCTTGCTACAGTTGTTAAGTGAATCCCCACAGTTGTTAAATTAGTGACAAGTTTGTTAAGTGAATCTGGCTTCCCCGTTGACTTTGCTGGCTAGAAGGTCACAAAAGGGGACCATGTCACCCCGGGACATTGCAACCGTCATAGATGCGAACCAGTTGCCAAAGGTCTGAATTTTGATCGCGTGCCCATGGGGATGCTGCAATGGTCGTAAGAGTGAAAAATGGTGGGAAAAAAACCCACTTTTTTCAGTGCCGTTGTAAATTCGAACGGTCACTAAATGAACTGTTGTAAGTCGAGGACTAGCCGTGCAGGTAGTCCTCGAGTTACGGCCATGATTGAGCCCAACGTACCTGTTGTTAAGTGAAATGTTTGTTAGGTAAGTTTTTTGCCCAATTTTGCGACCTGCCTTGCCACGGTTGTTAAGTGAATCTTAATAGCTGATAAGTTAGGAACACGGTTATTCAGTGAGCCTGGTCTTCCCCATCGATTTTGCTGGTCCAAAAGGTTACCAAAAAAAAGAAAAAGAGATAACCTTGGGACGTCATAAGTATGAAACCAGTTGCCAAGCATCTTGAATTTTGGTCTCTTGATCCTAGGGACGTTATGAAGAAAGAACAAAGAATGTTCTTTCTGCACCAACTCAGAAAGCTCAAACTGCCCAAGGAGCTGCTGATCCAGTTCTACAGAGGAATGATGGAGTCTGTCATCTGCACCTCTAGAACTGTCTGGTTTGGTTCTGCAGCCCAACAGGACAGACAGAGACTCCAGAGGGTAATTAGGAGTGCAGAAAAAACAGTGGCTACCAACCTGCCTTCCATTGAGGACCTGTATACTGCACGAGTCAAAAAGAGGGCTGTGAAAATATTTACAGACCCCTCATATCCCGGACATAAACTGTTTCAACTCCTTCCCTCAAAATGATGCTATAGAGCACTGCACACCAGAACAACTAGACGCAAGGACAGTTTTTCCCCCCGAATGCCATCACTCTGCTAAACAACTAATTCCCTCAACACTGTCCAACTATTTACAAAGTCTGCATTACTATTACTATTAATCTTCTCATCACTCCTTATCACCCATCCCCTCCCACTTGTGACTGTATGACTGTAACTTTGTCGCTTGTATCCTTATGATTTATACTGACTGTTTCCTAGTATGATTTGATTGCTTATTGTACCCTATGACTATTATTAAGCGTTGTACCTGATGATTCTTGATTCTTAACGAATGTATCTTTTCTTTTATGTAGACTGAGAGTATTTACACCAAGACAAATTCCTTGTGTGTCCAATCACACTTGGCCAATAGAGTACTCTAAGGTTGTAAGTTTGGAAGAACTTCTGTAAGTCACTTTTTTCGTAACTTCGGACACTAAATGAACCCTCGTAAGTGGAGAACTACCTGTATATCCATGGGTGAAAAGTGTACCAAACTGTTCACGGTCCTGATCATCTGTGGATGGCTGGGGGGGGGGGTGGGGGGGGGGGGGGGGGGGGGGGCAATTAACTTTTGCGCTCTGTTTGTATACAGCGAAACCTGTCAGTCCTGCCAACTGAGCCGTTAGTGACAGGTATGTGATCTGAGAAGGAAGTGAGGATTATCGACGCAGCCTTGGACGGTATCTTGGGCTGAACTTAGCGCTGAGGTGACCCACGTCGCCCAGAACAGTTTCTGATTACACGTCCCAGGGCCTAAATATATCGCCTGTATAAAAATACCTCCCCCCCCCCCCCCCCCCGTTGCAAAATAGCATTTGTGGAAGCCGGGTTATTTATAATAGCCCAGGGGGCAGAGAAACTTGTCTTTGGCAGAGTTATTCTGAGAACAGGCCACTGACCTCTAAAAGCTGCCGCCATTTCTCTGTTGCCTTCTTGGTGGAGTTTGTAAACCTGAAACAGATGGAGCTCTAATCTCAGGCTACCGGTCAGGCTTTTTTTTTTTTAAGTGTTATGTAATCATCATCATCACCATCTTCTTTTAATGTCCCCATATTCACTTGCAAGGTGGAATCTGGGCAACTGTATGGAACTAGCAGAGTTTTTTAATGGCCGGATGCTCTTCCTGTCACCAGTGCGGAGTTTTGTTCTTTATATTTATATTTATATTTATATTTATATGTGTGTGTGTATATATATTCATTGAGCCCAGAGAAATATCTGCCTCTACCTAAGATCGAACTCGCAGCCTCCTGATTGTGAGGCGAGAGCTCCACCTTTAGGCCGCTGCACCACTCCTCTAAATATTATGGTAATGAAAAGGCTAAATCTAACAGCATGAGGGTCATGATAAAGCATGATGATGCGATTAGGCTGAATATTATTCTGTGAGATTTGGGTATTTCTCAGATTGGATTCTCAACAGGTGTATTCTGATTGTGGATGGGGTGATTTATTTGCAAGAGATTCTGCTGTCTCTAGTTACTGCCACACCCACTGTCCAGACTTGTTCATGTGTGTTTATTATTACTCCTTTATGGCACCCTGACTATCATCTTCTTCTTTTAACAACCCCTTAATTCCTTGCAGGATGGAGTCTGGGCAACAGAATGGAGCTAGCAGAGTGTTTACTGGCCGGATGCCCTTCCTGTTGCCAGTGCAGAGTTTTGTTCAGCAGATATATTCTCAACGTGCCCAGAGAGAGAAATACCTGCCTCTATCTAGGATTGAACTCACGGCCTCCTGACTATGAGGCGAGAGCTCCATGGTTATGGTGTTGTGGTTTGCTAGCAGCTGGTGCAGACGGCAGCAGAATTGGACAGTAGGGAAGAAAGGGGACCAGTCAGGGAGTCGGGGGAGGACTCGGACGAGGGTCCTGCATCTGATGCAGAGATGGGGCCAGGACCATCTGAGAGTGGGCTGCTGCCTTCGGAGTCTGGCAACAGCGAGGCGGAGGAACCAGGGGAGCCTGTTCCCAGTGCGCGTGTGCACAGAGCTGCTAGAAGGTGAGAGCAGCTGAAACAAAAGGGGTGACTTGGGAGTAAGGCTGGGAGGAGATTGCCCCTCCCATAAGCGATAAAAGTCAGGCCTCAATGAGGAAACCTTTGCAGGAAGCAAAGTAGTTCGATCGGTTCCGAGTCCTCCCCGAAGCTCTGTATACTTCGTTGGGTTTCTTTTATAGTTAATTGGATACTTCTGTTTTTGGCAACATTCCACTGAACTGAAAGGCGGGTGCTTATCTTGGGGAACTATTTAAAATTAGTTCTGGCTGGGAATGAAAACCATCCCCAGCGTTGCAATAAAATAGGTTTTGCTTTTAAAACAGGTTTGTGATTAATTACGATGGACGAAGCCTGGGTCAGAACATATGATAACGAAAAGGCTAAATCTAATAGCATGATGGTCATGATAAAGTATGATAATACGATCATGCTGAATATTATGATTGTGCAAGATTCGGGTATTTCTCAGTGTGGATTCTTGACAGGTGTATTCTGATTGTGGATGGGGTGATTTATTTGCAAGTTGGCCATAGCGATTGTCCCATGGCGAGTTGGCTGCAGCGAGTTCTCCGAGATCCCTTTCCAAGTTCGATGAGTTCATTTGTCCTTTTTCTTCCCTCTCTCAGCCACAAAATGGTCCCCTAACCCTAATTTCCCATTGACTTATGGCTACCATTGGAGCCGGAATATCTATTGCTAAGCAAGACAGTTGTTAAGTGAATTGAGGCCAATTTTACAACCTTTATGCTATGCTTGTTAAGTGAATCACTGCAGCTATTGCGAGAATAGTATACAGTTGCTTAAGCTAACCATGCTTTCCCTCATTGACTTGGCTGGGAAAATAAGGACAACACAAAATGGAGATGCTGCAACCATTGAAAACACATGTTGCCAAGCTCCCTAATTTTGATCACGTGACCAGAGGTGGAATTCAGCAGGTTCTGACCAGTTCTGGGCAACCGCTAGCAGAAATTTTGAATAGTTCGGAGAACCGGCAAATCCCACCTCTGACTGGCCCCGCCCCCATCTACTCTCTGCCTCCCGAGTCCCAGCTGATCATCTGGGTCTTCTTTGGTTGCCCTGCACAGGAGAACGGAGCTGGAAAGCAGGTTAGTGGGGTGGGAAGAGAATGGGATTTTGCAGTATCCTTTTCCCAGGAGTGGGGAGAACATGGAGATTTTACAGTATCCTTCCCCTGCCATGCCCACCAAGCCACGCCCACTAAGCCATGCCACACCCACAGAACCGGTAGTAAAAAAATTTGAATCCTACTTCTGACTGGCCCCACCCCCATCTATTCTCTGCCTCCTGAGTCCCAGATGATTGGCTGGGTTTTCTTTTGTTGCCCTGCACAGGAGAACGGAGCTGGAAAGCAGGTTAGATTTTGCAGTAACCTTCCCCATAGAGTGGGGTGGGAATAAAGATTGTACAGTATCCTTTGTCTGCCACGCCCACCAAGACACGCCCACCAACCCATGCCACGCCCACAGAACCTGTAGTAAAAAAAAAATCGAATCCCACCACTGCCATGCAGCATCTGTCTGCAACTGCTTAAGCGTGTATTTTCCTGGGACACGAAGCCTCTTTATTTTTAAGACCGATTCTACATTTTAAAAAAAAATACACTTTATTGATTTTACAATTAAAATAGACCAATAACACATACGTTTTCTTTTTTCTCTCTTTTTCTCTCTTGCAATTTTTTTTTTCTATGGGAAAGTTAACTAAGAACGGGTGGAAAATGAAGTGCTTTTCCAACTGAAAATGTCAGGGACGTCCTTCCCCACCATCGGAGTTTGATAAAATGAAAGAAAATACTATTTTATTTATTTGGTGGGTTGCTTGGGTTGATTTACAGGTACTCCTCGACTTACAAGAGTTCATTGAGTGACCGTGCGAAGTTACAACGGCATCGAAAACAGTGACTTATGACCAGTAGTAGTTTGGAAAACCGGCAAATACCCCCTCTGACTGGCCCCGCCCCATCTATTCTCTGCCTCCCATTGAGTCCCAGCTGATTGGCCGGGTCTTCTTTGGTTGCCCTGCACAGGAGAACGGAGCTGGAAAGCAGGTTAGTGGGGTGGGGAGGGAATGGGGATTCTGCAGTATCCTTCCCCTGCCACGTCCACAGAATCGGTAGTAAAAATGTTTGAATCCCACCACTGCACACAATCACGGGGAGGCTGCAATTGTTGAAAATGTGGTTGTAATTTTTTTCATTGTCCTAAATTTGAATGGCCATTAAACAAACAGTTGTAAGACAAAGATTACCTGTAGATACCTTTATTATTCAAGTGTCTTAGCCGAATCTTTTTCCATGATTTTTCAAATTTTTTTTTATCTCATTCCCCTTTTCTTGTTTTTTTCTTATTGGAACCTCTGTTTTGTTCATCGCTTTAACAATTTAACATTCTTTGACAATTGTGAAAGCTTGTTGTGAAAAAAACTATTCAAATCTTTTCTGCCCTCTTTGAAATCTTAAGAATAGTGTTTTTTTTAAAAAAATCTGCTTCAGTTCTCATGTCTTTTATCTCCCCACATAGATCCTCTGGTAACATAAGTTAGGAATACTAAATCTGACTGCATCTGCTCCAAGCCATATCCAGCCAGCACACCTGCTCTCTTCAGTTTCCCCAACTTTAACCTGCCTTTTGGATTTCAATAGTGTTGACATCTTGATTTAAGGCATCGCCACTTCGTGGACTTTTGAGACGATGGGTCAAATTTTAGTCCAACGGTCCTTGCAAAATACAAAACAAATCTGAAGAAATCCAGAAGAGGCAGTTAAATCTACGTTATTTTTACATCGTTCGTAACAAGTTACATCATCTTCATAATGACACCATTATGCAAATCAGAAAAAGAACAACATACCTTGCATCATTGTGACTTTATTTCATTTGCCTTTGTGTTTTAATAATTTGGATAATGATGCCATCATACAAATGACATAAACCACACAAATGATGGACCGTTTTGGTCTATTAAATCAAGTACAATTCGTGGTCTGTGCCACAATCTCACCTGAATTCTATTTTTTGCCCAACTTAAATAATCCTCCTCCTCCTCCTCCTCCTCCTCCTCCTCCTCCTCCTCCTCCTCCTCCTCCTCCTCCTCCTCCTCCTCCTTCTATTTCTCCAATTTTTGCAGTGTTCCTAAAGTCACATTCACAGAAGTTTTAAGGAGAGAGATCGTTTGAAGTCTTTCTCTTTGTAGCTTCAGTTTGTTCTAAGTGGGAAAAAAAGGCTCACAGTTTTCTTCCCAATCTCATCCACGAAACCTGTTGCAGGAGGACTCAACGCATTCCTGACATTCTCATCTCTCAGATGACTTCCTTTGTCTTTTCTTGCTTGACATTGAAAGTCTGCATTCAGTCACTGCACATCCTTTTTGATGCCCCGGCTTTCATCATCCGTCTTTGAGTTGCAGATCATAATTTATTTTTAGAGTGCTTTAACATATATGCTAAGTGCAGTGCATCACTTCATAAAAAGGGCGGTAGTTCTCTACAAAGCCATGCCGTAAGAGAACGGAATTCTAAATTTGCACCTTTGTGCAAATGGTTTCTGAAGATAAATAATTATCAACATCTCTATTATCATCATTATAGTATATATTTTGCACATTTTGGTTATAGTTTAAATGTGAGAAATCCACATAGATTATGATCAGGGGTGGCATTCAGCCAGTTCTGGCCAGTTCTCCTGAACTGCTAGCAGAAATTTGGAGTAGTTCGGAGAATAGGGTAGCCCCGCTCCCATCTCTTCTCTGCCTCCCGAGTCCCAGCTGATCAGCTGGGTCTTCTTTTGTTGCCCTGCATAGGAGAACAGAGCTGGAAAGCAGGTTAGTGGATTGGGGAGGGAAGGCAGATTTTGCAGTATCCTTTCCCAGTATCCTTCACACCCACCAAGCCATGCCCACCGAGCCAAGCCCACAGAATTGGTAGTAAATTTTTTGAATCCCACCACTGATTATGATGATATGTAGATAGCTAGATAAATAGCTAGATGGTTGATAGACAGACAGCTAGCTAGATGATAGGCAGACAGATAGAGAAATTGACAGACCAGAGGAGAGACAGACAGATGATATAGAGCTGTAATGGTGAACTATGGCACATGTGCCACAGGTGGCATGTAGAGCCATTTGGCCCAGCACGCGAGCTTCAGGCAAACTTACCTCACTGCACATGCAGGTGCCTCACAGCTGATTTTCGGCTGGTTTGAGGCCTTTTTTGGACTCCCAGAGGCTTGAGAAAGGCTTCTGCAGGCTTCTGCAGGCTTTTTAGGATGAAAACTAGGCCCGTTTCATCACTTCCTGTTTTTCTGGAAATAGCGGAAGTAATGAAATGGGCCTAGTTTTCATCCTGAAAACCCTGCAGAAGTCTGCAGAAGCCTTTCTCAAGCCTCTGGGACGCCAAAAAAGGCCTCAAACCAGCTGAAAATCATCTGTGAGGTACAGTGCAGGTAAGGGGGCGAGGGGGGTGGGAAGATGGGGATTGCATGTACATGCGTATGGGGTGGGGGGGGGGGCGTGCATTGCCTTCTGGGTGCTGGCATGTGAGTACGAGCATGCATGCGTGCATACAATGTTTGGCACAGGAGCCCCAAAAGGTTACCCACCACTGATTTAGAGAGACAGACATATCAGGTACACGATAGATACTGTTAATTCTAATTCTACACATAGCTTCCTTTTGGAGGTACTTTTCAACATCTTCATCAATGAATTAGAAGAGGGGATAGAAGGGGAACTCATCAAATTTTCAGGCTACGCCAAACTAGCAGGAGTAGCCAACACCCCAGAAGAAAGGCTCAAAAAGATGCAGAAGGATCTCAGCACTTGAACACTGGACCCTATCCAGCAAAATGCAACTCAGCGGTGAGAAAAAATAAAGTTTTATACTTACGCAAGAAAAATAAACACAAATGCACAGGTATAGAATAAGTGGTACCTGGCTCAACAGTTGTAACCGCAAGAGAGATCTTGGAGTCGTAGTGGACAATCACTTATATATGAGCCACCAGTATGATACAGTTGCCCCCCCCCGCCCCCCGCCCCCCCCAAAAAAAGAAAAAAAAGGCAATGCAATCTTTGGCTGCACCAACAGTAGGACAGCGACAAGGTTATATGAAGTGTTGGTACCACTTTGTATTCCATTGATAAGACCTTATTTTGAATATTGTGTCCAGTCACCACATTATAAAAAAGAAGCTGGCACTGTGCAGAGAAGGGCAACAAAGATGATTAGGGGGCTGGAGGCTAACTCATATGATGAACAGTGTGCAAGGACAGGGTATGTCTAGTCTAACAAAGTGGAGGACCAGGAGGAGTGACGTGAAAGCAAATATTTCAATATATGAGGGGCTGTCACAGAGAAGAGGGGATTGGCTTGCTCTTCAAAGCACTTCATGGAAGGACAAGAAGGAACCGATAGAAGCTTATCAAAGAGAGGTCAAACCTTGAACTAAGAAGAACTTTACTGACAGTTACAACAATTCATCAGTGGAACAACTTGTCTCCGGAAGTTGTAAATGCTCCAACACTGGAAGATTTTAAGAAGAGTAGAGTAGAGTAGAGTAGAGTAGAGTGGAGTGGAGTGGAGTGGAGTGGAGTGGAGTGGAGTGGAGTGGAATGGGAATGGGAATGGGAATGGGAATGGGAATGGGAAATGGAAATGGAAATAGAGCTGGAAAGTAGAGTGGAGTAGAGTAGAGTAGAGTAGAGTAGAGTAGAGTAGAGTAGAATAGAATAGAATAGAATAGAATAGAATAGAATAGAATAGAATATATGCAATGGAATAGAAAGAAATGGAATAAATTGGAATAGAATAGAATAGAATAGAGTAGAATGGGAGCTAGAAAGGACCTTGGAGGACCAGTCATAAAACACTTTTTTAGTGCCAGTGCAATCTCAAACGGTTGGTAAGGAATAGCTGTAAACTTCTTTTGATTAAATTAATCATTCATGCGCACTGAAATGATAAATACATTTCTGCTTAAGATGCATTTTTTTTAACAAAGCAAAAATCATAACGGTGTTCTCATAAAACACATTGTTCTCTCTCAGCAATTAGCACTCTGCTGTGAGAAATACGAGAAGAATTGGATACAGTTGGAGTTATTACAGGGATGTTTCCCTTCTGCTATTAATAGAAAGCATTTGCTCTTTCAGCCAATCCAGGCTCGACCTGCAATAAAGCAATAAATCTTAATTAAAAGTGGATTATTTTGGATCAACAGTACCTTCCTTCTGGCAAAGTGTTCGTGATGATTTTATACCCTGGTCAAATTTTTAACAGAACAGGATGGAGTAAGGATCACCTGGATTCAGAATGATTATATTCACACGCTGCAGTTTACTGATAACTTTGTGAGCTATATCGGTTCAGCTACTGCGATTTGGAAAATCATGTTTTTTGAGTTAAAGAGTTGCGTGAATTAATAAATGAAAGATGACCTTGACTTAAACTTGACTCCTAAACATTATCCTCATGGCAGTGATGTAGAAGTATTTTGCCATTCCCTTCTTCAGAATTTGTTGTTTGGCCTTGACTTCCCAGTCTAACTTATGAATAGAAGAATAAATACTTTTTTGTCCCTTTAAATGTATGCTAATCAACCTACATTAAAATGAAATTTTGTTGTATTCAGCTTTCAAAATATAACCATCATGCACACACCCGCATGGATAGGGGAATGGATGTCCCTGGTGAGCCTCCAATCCAAGTCTTAAGCAGACCTGATGTTTATAGATTCCAAGATCAGCCAAAGCCTTAATAAGGCCACACTTGAAATTTGGCATCCAGTTTTGGTCACCACACTATCAAAAAGATGTTGAGACTCTAGAAAGAGTGCAGAGAAGAGCAACCAGGATGATGAGGGGACTGGAGGCTAAAACATATGAAGAACGGTTGCAGGAACTGGGCTTGGCTAGTCTAGTGAAGAGAAAGAGACATGATAACAAACTTCCAATACTTGAGGAGCTGCCACAGAGAGGAGCGGGTCAAGCTGTTTTCCAATGAACCCAAAGGCCAGACAAGGAATAATGGATGGAAACTGATCAAGAAGAGATTCAACCGAGAAAAAAGGAGGAATTTTCTGACAGTGAGAACAATCAACCAATGTAACAGAAGTTGCCTTCGGAAGTTGTGGGAGCTTCCACTGGAGGCTTTCAAGAACAGACTGGGATGTCAAAGTCAATTTCATTTCATTGAGGCCCACATCAGGTTGTGTTTGACTTTGGGGGACCATGATGGGCATGGCCAGCTCAATGTAACTTGTGTCGGGGGCACCTGTGGTGGCCTGAGTGCTCAGCTAGCAAAAATGGGCTCCCAAGCTCCGTTTTTGGCTGTGATGGCCTCCTGCAGCCCTCCTATCAGTGAAAACAGAGCTCGGGAGGGCTGCTCGCAGTTCTTTGGGAGCTCTGTTTTTGCTGGCAGAGGCACTGCAGGCCAGTCCTTCGCTGTTTCTAGGGTGGCCAGATCTAAGCACCCCCCCTGGGCCTTGAGTCTGACACCCCAGTCCTAGTGGTTCCTGAGCACCTTGTCCCTCCCTTGCAGCTGCCGGCAATTGTCTTGCCTTCCCAGAGCCTAGAACTGCGCAACGCAACCTTCTCCTCTCTCGTTTCCCTTGTGGGTTGAAAAAGTTTCGGAGCTCTTGCTCCAATGACCCATGGAAAGAGCCCTGCGGGCCGAGCTGATGCCCAGGAGAAATGTGGAGCCTGCTATGGTAACCGAAATCCAAGGCTCACCGAATTCGCTTCAGAAGAGTCAACAACTTAATGCTCCAGATTTATACACCCTGAACACTCCCCCTTGGCACCTGTTGGGAGTCTGAGAAGATGAAACAGACCCTCTGGGACTCCTGTTCCCTTGAAATACTCTCAGCAATGCCAGGAATTGCGCGTCGGACTCGAGAAAAGAGACAAAAACCTAAAACCTGCAGCTAACATTTCAAAGGGGTTGGACCTGCTGCCTTCGGGCTGAACAGCCACTGAAAACATTTCATCCAGAACAAAGATCTCTATTTGTTCAGACAGCAGCCAACAAATTTAACCGGGCAGGGAAGAGACGGTGTTGGTCCCTGGAGATGGCAATGTTGAAAGAGGAGGAGGCCACGTGCCACGTGCCAGAAGGAGGAAAAGCGGGTTGTTGAAATGGACAAAATCAGATTAGTGTGAGCCAGGACAAAGTCGGCATATCCCCCATATTGTGGGTTTCACCCCAAAAATAATTGAAATAGAATTGAGAGAAGAATTATAAAGAGGGGGGCGGTTTGGACTGGTGGTTAAGGAACAGGCTAGAAATCAGGAGAGTGTGAGTTCTAGTCCTGCCTTAGGCATTTGAAAGCCAGCTAGGTGGTTTTGGACCAATCACCAGGAGACTGAGAGTTATAGTTCCAGCTCAGGCATGAAAAACAGCTGGGTGACTTTGGGTCAATCATCATGAGATTGTGAGTTCTAGTCCCGCCTTAGGCATGAAAGCCAACTGGGTAGCTTTGGGCCAATCATTAGGAGATTGTGAGTTCTAATCATTAGGAGA
>NW_020769425.1:1098468-1120746 GCF_900518735.1 Pseudonaja textilis | reverse complement strand
AAGAAGAAGAAGAAGAAGAAGAAGAAGAAGAAGAAGAAGAAGAAGAAAAAGAAGAGGAAGATGTGGAGGTGGAGGATAGGTAGGAGGAGGAGGAGGGGTAGGAGGAGGAGATGATGTTGAAGAAGAAGTAGTAGAAGAAGAAGAGGAGGAGGGGGAAGAGGAGAAGAAGAGGATGAGGGGAAGAAGGAGGAGAAGATGAAGAAGAAGAGGAGGAGGAGAAGGAGAAGAGGAGAAGGAGGAGAAGAAGAAGAGGAGGAGGAGGAGGAAGGGAGAAAGAGAAGGAGAAGAAGAAGAGGAGGAGGAGGAGGAGAAAGGGAGGAGGAGGAAGGGAGGAGGAAGAGAAGGGGAAGGAGGAGGAGGAGAAGAAGAATCCATGAAGCTTAAGCATAGTTGGGTGCACCGATAGTCCGCCAACTGTCTCTGCTCTGTTTATTCTTGAAAGGTCCAGATCTCAAATCTAGCAATTGTGTTCCCTTGTTAATGGATGTGGTAGCCACAACTATCTGAAGTTCAAAGCCGGCCTGTTCTCCCTTGACATCTTCTGCCTGAAACCCATAAACTGTCATTGGAGTCTTCAGGTTGCTCCAAACAGCTGTTTCCCCTCTTCTCTTCTCTATTCTTTCTTGTGAAAACTCTTAAGTATTTTTTTCCTATTGATTTACACTCTCCTGTTACCATTTCCAATTTCTATACCAACAGATGTTTTTCTCTATATCCAGACAACAGGTGCTTCTTCGCCCGCCAAAGGCAGGGAGGATAACAGGGAATACAAAATCCATGTGCTAAAACCGGCTGCCGTGATTAAAATGTGCAGAAAATCCCTACTGTGGAAGGAGCAACCTTCCATGAGAAAAGGCGTAAGGGCGAAAAAAATGTATTTTCTGCTCTTTGCTTTCCAAGAAAAAACAAACAAACGGGCAAACTAGACATTGATTCAAATTATATTAGCATTCATTACTGATTAAATCAAAAGGTGGGGTATACAAGGTAGTCCTTGAGTTATGACCACAACTCAGCTCAAAAATTATGTTGCTAAGTGAGATATTTGTTCCGTGAATTTTGCCCCATTTTATGGTGTTCTTGCCATGGTTGTTGAACGAATCACCACAATGACTGACTTGTTAAGTTAGTAAGTAAATCTGGAGATCAGCGGAAATTTTGAGCAGTTCGGAGAACCGGCAAACGACACCTCTGACTGGCCCCACCCCCATCTATTCTCCGCCTCCCGAGTCCCAGCTGATTGGCTGGGTCTTCTTTTGTTTCCCTGCACAGGAGAACGGAGCTGGAAAGCAGGTTAGTGGGGTGGGGAGGGAATGGGGATTTTGCAGTATCCTTCCCCTGTCATGCCCACCAAGCCACGCCCACCAAGCCAAGCCACACCCACAGAACCGATAGTAAAAATTTTTGAATATCACCACTGGTCATAAGTCACCGTTTTCAGTGCCGTTGTAACTTCGCACGGTCACTCAGTGAACTGTTGTAAGTCGAGGAGTACCTGTAAATCAACCCAAGCAACCCACCAAATAAATAAAATAGTATTTTCTTTCATTTTATCACACTCCGATGGTGGGGAAAAACGTCCCTGATATTTTCAGTTGGAAAAGCATTCCATTTTCCACCCGTTCTTAGTTAACTTTCCCATAGGAAAAAAAAATTGCAAGAGAGAAAAAGAGAGAAAAAAGAAAACGTATGTGTTATTGGTCTATTTTAATTGTAAAATCAATAAAGTGTATTTTTTAAAAAATTGTAGAATTGGTCTTAAAAATAAAGAGGCTTCGTGTCCCAGGAAAACACACGCTTAAGCAGTTGCAGACAGATGCTGCATGGCGGTGGTGGGATTCAAATTTTTTTTTTACTACAGGTTCTGTGGGTGTGGCATGGCTTGGTGGGCGTGTCTTGGTGGGCGTGGCAGACAAAGGATACTGTACAATCTTTATTCCCACCCCACTCTATGGGGAAGGTTACTGCAAAATCTAACCTGCTTTCCAGCTCCGTTCTCCTGTGCAGGGCAACAAAAGAAAACCCAGCCAATCATCTGGGACTCAGGAGGTGGAGAATAGATGGGGGCGGGGCCAGTCAGAAGTAGGATTTGCCAGTTCTCCGAATTACTCCAAGTTTCCACTACCGGTTCTCCAGAACTGGTCAGAACCTGTTGAATTCACCACCTCTGCTGCATGGACATATATCCATGTGCTTTGAAACTGAAGGGCTGCCCAGGGAGAGAGTATACAGATAGTCCTCGAGTTACGACAGCTCATCTAGTGACCATTCAAAGTTACAATGGCACTGAAAAAAAGTGACCATGATTTTTTTTTTACACTTACGACCATTGTGTCCAACCCCATGAGATCCAAATTCAGATGCTTGGCAAATGACTCATATTTATGACGGTTGCAGTGTCCCCGGGGTGGGGTGGGGGGTGGGGAGGTTTCACGTGATCCCCTTTTGTGACCTTCTGATAAGTAAAGCCAATCAGGGAATCTGGAGTCACTTAACAACCGTGTTACTCACTCAAGAATTGCAGGGATTCCCTAAATAACTTCGGCACGAAGATCGTAAGTTTGATTTTTAACGTCGCAAAACTCACTTAACAAATGGCAACATCAAAGTTGGGCTCCATTGTGGTTCTATTAGTCGAAATTCAAGCAGAGAAGAGCTGCGACATTTTTTATTAAACTGACATTTTCACCATCAGTTTGAGCTGGTTGTTCTTTCTTTTGCTAGTTTTTCTGCCCAGCCTAGATCAAAAGACTTTTATTTTTAATTTTTTTACAGGCTTACCCCATTCCATTCTTCATGGGTTTTCCAGTTTTAAACTCGCCCTGTCATTTCAGGAGGGATGAAGCTTTTTTTCTTTCTTTTTTGCTCAGGAAAAAGAAAAATTGGTTTATTACGAGGGCATTTGATAACACAGATGGTTTGGCACAAAAGGGGTTAAAATAGCACGAGAAGACGCAGATGGCTCTGTGCAAAAAATGTCAAGAAATGGGGAGATTGCGGATCTACTGTATTAACAAGAATATAAAAATGCTTGTTCTTCTACTTCAGACCTAAAAACCAGAGTACAAAAACGTAGGCTAGAATTCTTGGGACCAACTGTTGCATCTTCGGGATGTAGATTTGCCAAATTTGGGAGCGGCGGTCTCCCATCCAACTCTGGATGAAAATTCTTTGACAAAGAAAAATCTAATTTTGCAAAGCTTCTTCTCTGGAGACACTGTGCTGCAAACCAGGCCTACAAAACCTCAGCCAGATCAGTTCTCAAACACAGCTCATCTGCCTGGAATCCACACTGGATAACGGACATGAATTACGGTTGAGCGAGTCCAGAAGGATACTCCACTCCTCTACTCGCAATAGAATACCTTGAAATTTTGGACCTGGACAATCTAGAACTACGGTCTGATCTAAGCTTAGTACACAAAATTGTCTGCCACAATGTTCTACCTGTCAGTGACTTCTTCAGCTTCCACCACAATAACACACCGGCAAACAATAGGGACAAACTCAAAGTAAACTGCTCCAAACTCGATTGCAGGAAATCCGACTTCAGCAATAGAGTGGTCAACGCCTGGAACACCCTACCTGACTCCGTTGTTACAGCCACAATCCCACAAATCTTTAATCTTAAAACTGTCTACTGTGCACCTCACTCCATTCCTAAGAGGTCTGGAAGGGGGCTTATCAGCGTGCCTACCATCCCTACTGTCCTACCCTCCCGATTTATCCATTTATTCATACTCATTTATTATGTATACACTTATATCTCTTTATACTTATACCTGTTTCTACTTATATGCTTATATGTTATGTTCATACTTATACTAGTTTTCTCGTACATGCTTGACAAATGAACAAACAAATAAATAAAATAAAATAAGCTGATCAAAGATGTTCTACAGCAAAATATTTGTGGTCTGGAGTCACTCCCTGTATCCAGAATGACAGATTGAACAGAATTCCAGCAAATACCACTCAAAGAGTTTATATAATGAGGCATCCTTGTTGCTCTCTGAGCTTGGTTGTTTACTTGCAGATGTTTCATCACCCAACTAAGTAACATCATCAGTACTGTACTGGAAGGGTTTGCTCTTTGTTTATATACAAGTGGCTTGCTATGCTCTATTTATTTCTAGTTTGCAAATATTACTTCTTTATGTAACTTCCTTAAAGTTAGCACCAATGATGTTACCTTGTTTGGGTAATGAAACGTCTGCTAGAAAACAGCCAAGCTCAAGGCGCACCAAAGAGACCCTCCTTTCAACCCTAAGCTACAAACATTCTCCTTTATTGTTTACTAGCTCTATACCTGTGCTTCGCTATGAAACTATGTGATTGGGCTTAGTTTTTGGGGAGGAAAATAAGGAGAAAAAAAAAATTCTGCCTCTGCCTACCAGCATCCATCAGTATTCATCTGGCTAGCGTCCTGTCAGTGTGTGAGAGAGTTGAGGACTGTTTGGAAACTAAAACAGTATTTGCTGTGTGAGCAAGAAGGAGACATCAAGGAACCTGGGTGTGGCTTAGCTCAACTGTTCTGTACTAGAGCTGCTTGTTGCTCTGAAAGTGAAACTGAAACTCCTCTCCTCTTTTTTTTTTTTTTTTCATTTGGAAGAAATTTTTTTTTCAGGTGAGGAGGGGGAGTAGAACTCCTTAGCATCAGAGCGTGTTAATAATAATAATATAGGAAATACTAATGCTGTTATGGTCATTTCGAAAAATCCTTTCTTAGTGAGCACCTAGAAGCACCTAGGAACATACGTGCCAAATTTCAAGTTTGTAGGCTTTATGGTTTGGGAGATTTGGCGATGATGAGTGAGTGGTATTTTGCTTTTATATATACAGATTTGATGATCCATTGTCCTCAAGAGAAAATAAATTGTATTTCATTGGAAGATATGCAGGCAGTCCTCAACTTACAATGTAATTGAGCGCAGGATTCTTTATGTTATTCCAGTTGTTAAGCAGGTCACCCCGTGATCACACCTGGTTTTATGACTCTTTTTGGCAGTGGTCTTTTAAGGGAACACTACGGTTGTTAAGTGAGTGCTGGAATCATTAAACAAATCCATTGTCCGCAATGGGCATTTTTTTTTTTTTTTGCCAGAAACTAATTAAATGCCAGTTTCCAGCAAAAACAACAACAGATATTGTGGTCCTACGATTGTGGGATGCTGCAAACAACTATAAATGCAGGACAGTTGCTGGGTGTTTTAAATGTGATAAGGTGACTGTAATGTGTGTGTGTGTGTGAGAGAGAGAGAGAGAGAGAGAAAGAGAGAGAGAGAGAGAGAGAGAGAGAGGCAGACAGACAGACTGACTGACTGACAGACTGACAGACAGATAGAGAAAGAGAAAGATTGTGAGAGGGAGGCAGGGGGAGAGAGAGGGGGGGAGAGAGGGGGAAGGTGGGGGAGAGAGAGAGAATCAAACAGACAGAGACAGAGAGAGAGAGGGACGGAGGGAGAGAGACAGAGAAAGAGAAAGAGAGAGTAAGTGTAAGGCAGGGAGAGAGAGAGAAAGAGAGGGAGGGAGAGAAAGAGAGAGAGAGGGGGAGAGAAAGAGAGACAGAGAGAGAGAGGAAGGGAGAGAGAGAGAGAGAATGAACTTTTGAAATTCTATTTCATAAACCGGACTTTTGCCCCCTTAACATTATTACCCATGAACTGTACTTGGCCAACAGACCACGGTTAAAGTCAACCGGGACACCCCAACATGGAAACTTACCTTGTGGTTGGATATATGCAGCCTGTATCTTTTAAAAAATAATAATTATTATTATTATTATTTATTTTTAAACGGGGCCAGCAAATATTGTGAATGGCAGGTCATCTGATCCCCTCCTCCCTGGGGAAGAACCCCCCCCCACCGTTTATTTACCAGAGGCCGACGGGACAACCCCTTCGATGAATTATGCCCCCCCCCCCCCCCCCCGCCCCAGACGGCAGAAGCGGGGCTTCTGGTCGGCGCTGGAAAGAGGAGACGGCCAAGGTCTCACGCACGGGGCCTGGGGAAGGGAGACGGAAGGGGGCGGCGGGCGAGGCGGGCGCGCCTTCGGCTCTGGCATCATCGCCACGTCGGGTGAATAATTCATCGGCCGGCCAAGCCGTCCGCTAGAAGCGCGCAGGGGAGGCGCAGAACAGACGCGGCTCCGGAGCCTCCCCGACCTTGGGACGCGCTCACGGCGCCCTTTCCCTGCTATCCGGCCGCGTCTGGGGTTGACCACAACTCCCATCACCCCGGCTTTGGGGCTGAAAGGCCGGGGATGATGGGGCTTGTCGCCTAACCAACCTTAGCCGCGCGTACTGCAGGGTTGTTTTCTTTCTCTTTTTGTTTCAATGAATTCTAAGAAAAGCGCCTGACAACAGAGCCTTTGCTCAAATCCGGGTCATTCATGTTAGCTGGTTCAGATACGGTTAACATTATTTTGTATAGCAAAAGAGCCACTTGGCTCCAGAAGTTGTGAATGCCCCAACATTGGAAGCTTTTTTTAAAAAAAGATGTTGGATAACCATTTATCTGAAGTGGTGTAGGATTTCCAAGTTCCCTTCCAGCTCTTCTATTCTATTCTATTCTATTCTATTCTATTCTATTCTGTTCTATTCTATTCTATTCTAGTCTAGTCTAGTCTAGTCTAGTCTAGTCTGTTCCGTTCCGTTCCATTCCATTCCATTCCATTCTAACTCTGCAGCTCATCAGACGAGCAAAGCTGGGAGTTGAAGTCCACAAATCTTAAAAGTTGCCAGGTGTGGAGGCCTCTGCTTTAAAGCAATCCGGATTGGGAATCTAGAAAAGGGGTTGCTCTTCCACCCGGGAATTATCGATGCAACCCACGGCTTCTCTTCCTTTTGCAAACCCCGCCACCGAGACCTCGAGGTTTCGTTGTCCTCGTGGCTGAAGGGCTCTAGGGACGCGTCCCTTCTTACTCTTCCACTGAATTAATTCTCTCTCTCACTCTCTCCCCGCCGCACCCTTGGAAAAGAAAACCCTCCACGCCGGTATTTCCCACCTCCCTCAAACCTTGACAGCTTGAAGACGCGTGGGAATTGAAGTCCACGCATCTTCAAGTTGAGAAACTTGGGGTCCCATCAAATGGCGAGGCAGGGAGTTCCGCGGGACATTTCTTCTTGTAAGTCACCTTCAAACTACTCCCCTTTTGTTTTTGTTTTTTGGAGAGCTACTCAGAAGCGCAAGATGGAGAGGACGAGGACGAGCAGCGCTTCCGTCAAAGCCCTACATCGCCTGCAGCGATTCAGGGCCGACGTCGGAACAGCCTGGCACCCGCCTTCACCCCTCACCAAAAGAGATCCCCGGCTCCGTTCTCGGCTCCTCCACGCCTTGGCTCGCTCTGTCTGTCTGTCTATCTGTCTGTCTGTCTGTCTTTGTCTGTCTTTGTTTCTCTCCCTCTCTCTCTGTTTCTCTCCCTCCCTCTCTCTGTCTCTGTCTCTGTCTCTCTCTTTCTTTCTCTCTCTCTCTCTCTCTCTCACACACACACACCCTCTCTCTTCCTCCCAATTCGGGAACCTTGCCCATCGGGATGAAAACCCCACCAGCTGGTGCGTAAAAGCGCAATCGGTGCGTAAAAGTGCCGGCTTGCGCTCTCTTCGCCTCTCCGGCGTGACCAGAGGCGACCCTCGCCTGGTCAGCGTCCTTCCTCGCCTTTTCCACCTCCTCCTCCTCCTCCCACTCCCCCCCCCCGTCGGCGAGACGCGCCTCCACCTCCGCCCCTTCCTCTGCCCCCCCCATCCCCCCCCACCCCTCTTCGGAAGGTCTGGCGAAGCGAGCCTCCTTTAGACTCCAGGCATGTCGAAGAGAAGCTGTGTGAGATCACCCGGGTTATAAATATCTCCGTGCCAGCGCCGCGCTCTCGGACACCGCGCTCTCTCCCTATCTCGCGGGCCGACGATGCCGCCTTCCCAACGCGGCGGAGCGCACGGCCGGCTGCCCCGTAGGTGCAGCAGCAGCAGCGGCGGCGGCGGCAGCTGCGGCGGCGGGAGGAGTAGTAGCAGCAGCAGCAGCAGCAGCCGCTGCCGCCGCCGCCGCTTCTCCTCCTCCTCCTCCTCCTCCTCCTCCAAAATGCCAGGCGGGTCTCTCGGGCTGGAAGCATGAGCCTGCCTTTCTCCAGCTGCCTCCTCTTCCTCCTCCTTCGCTTGCTTAGTGGCCACTTGATCCTCCCGGCTCTGGCGCGCCCGCGGCCCCCACGGGCGCAATTTGGAGAGGCCGAGCCCCACAGCAGCCGCAGCAATCTTGGAAATCGCCCTGCTACTTCGTCTCTCCTTTCCTCCTCCTCCTCCTCCTCCTCGTCTTCCTTTCCCGCGCCTTCCTCTTATTCCTCCCCCTCCGCGGGAGTTCAAAGCGGCGGCTCGGAGATGAGCAGTTTTAAGTGGAGTCCCTCCGGGCGTCGAACGGGCAGCCTCTACTGCAGAGTGGGCATCGGTTTCCACCTCCAGATCCACCCGGATGGGCTGGTCAACGGCTCTCACCACGACAGCCTCTTAAGTAAGTAAGCGAGCGTGGGGCGCCTCTCCGCCTCTTGTTTGGGCGAAGCGGGGACGGCGGCCCGGTTACCCAAGTTCTGCATTTCGCACGGGGAGAGCGGGGTTGGACTTCGCCGTCCGTGAGCCCGCCTGGTTTGCACGCCTGAGTTGTTGTTTTTTTGTTAAAGTGCATCATTAAATTAAAAAAAAAACATTTAAATTGATAGTTACGAATGGCTCTCTCTTGGTTCGGTCCCTGGACGATTCCTCTAGGGTCTGGTCTAATTCTTAGCTTTGGAAGCGCTCTGCCTGCGCTCCGGGAGTTTAAAATTCAGGTGCTTTTTTCAACGCCTTTGGGATTGATTTTATTTTATTTATTTATTTTTGCTGCGGTTCAGGCAGTGAAAAATTCTAAACGCTGAGCGGTGAAATCCGGACGAGAGGTACTTCTCTAAATAAAGTGTCTGGAAAATTGGCAAGGGAAGATCATCTGATACGAGGGTAAGCTGCTGAGCGAAGCCTTCACAAAGAAGGTAGATAAGCAGTTCCACGTGAAAATTACCGGAAAGTATTACAATAATAATTGGAGGTGGGGAAGCTCAGGTTTCTGCTCTCTTAAAATCTTGAATATATTCCTTGTGTCTGCAGGGCGCCGCTGTCCTGTTAAGTAGGTTGAGAGAGTCTATTCGGTTTAAAAAGACATAATTTTGCCCAGGGAAGAGAAACCATTACAGAATAGACTTCCCTGACTTGCTGCGAAGCAAGACCCATTGAAGTCTCTTTTGTTTGTTTGTTTGTTTGTTTGGGCGTGGGGGGGTGGACTAGATGACCTACAAGGTCCCTTCCAACTCTGTTAATCTATTAAAGTCAGGGGGCTGTCAGTTGGTGTAGCTGTGGAAGAGGTCGGTTGCTTGTGACTACAGAAATCATTGCAGACCCCCGATGCAAACATCTCAAGGAATGCAGGACAGATAGTTCTCCGCTTCTTCTTTTTTAAAAAAAAATTAATTTTTTTTTTATTAAACAAAACAATTAAAAACATTGAACATGGTGAAGTCGGTTTGATGTGATTTTGGGTCAATATCGCATCTCTATCTCTATCTCTATCTCTATATCTCTATATCTGGATCTTTGGTTATTCGGGTTTTCTCCCGCGTAAGATTGGAAGTATCTAGGCAACGTTTCGATGAAGTCTCATTCATCATCTTCAGGCTTGTGTCTTCGGCTCTGTGCTTCTCAGAGAAGCACAGAGATACTTCCAATCTTATGTGGGAGAAAACCCAAATAATCAAAGATCCACATACAAATACCCGCGAGAACCTCAGAAAACATCTATCTATATCTATATCTATCTATCTATATCTATCTATCTATATCTATATCTATCTATCTATATCTATATCTATATCTATCTATCATCTATCTATCTATCTATCTATCTATCTATCTATCTATCTATCTTCCTATAACTATATACATATATACATTTGTTTGTTCATATAATACATTTCTAACATCATTTGTCTTCTTTTCATCTCATCCAACCACCTACCCTTTCAACAACTCCTTTCCCAACCTAAGACCTTCCTCTCTGCTCCCACCAATGAGAGAATTGATCCCAAATTGCGTAGTATGCCAATTCAATCTTTGTTTTTTCATTTCTAGAGTTAACTTGTCCATTT
This sequence comes from Pseudonaja textilis, assembly GCF_900518735.1. Next base: position 1,110,590 of record NW_020769425.1, on the reverse strand, counting down.
CAGCGCGTAGCAAGATTTTGTTCATTAGTTCTTCACTTGGTATAACTATCTCTTTCCAGTTCTGGGCAAATGCTATCCTTGCTGCAGTAATAATGTGTATAATCAAAAAAAGCTCATCTTTCTTATATTTTCTTTGACATAATTCCTAATAGAAAGCATTCTGGTAGGTGATCTACTTTAAAACCCAACATTTCCTCCAGCCTCTTCCCCGTCCTAAGCCAAGACTCCTGCGCTTTTTTGCAGTACTACCACGCATGGTAATATGTTCCCAGTTCTATTGAACATTTCCATGAATTTGGGAAGCTAGTCCTCTGCTTCTGACTACAACTGAGCCCAAATTTTGTGTTGTTGAGGGGGACAATTAAGTGAATTTGCCCCATTTTACATTCTTTCTTTCTTTTTTTGCCCTAGGCCCGTGATGGCGAACTTATAGCATGTGTGCTGGAAGTGGCATGCAGAGCCATTACTGCCAGCATTTGAGCCCTTGCCCAGAGCAGGTCTACTGCACATGCGCATACACCACCCACCCAACAGCTGATTGTCGGGTATCTGGCGTGCATGCACGGGGGGGGGGGCGAGGGGGCACCCGGGAGATGCATGCACATGCACAGAAATGTGCAGTGCACGCAGGGTGTGTGCACACATGCATGCACAGAGATGTGCGGTGCATGCGGGAGGTTGTGCACATATGCGCAGAGATGTGTGGCACGAGCGCGCACACAATTATCCACACAGGAGCCCAAACAAGGTTAGCCACCACTGCCCTTGGCATTAAGTGAATCACTGCAGTTGTTAAGTTAGTAACATGAATTGAGATAGTTAAGTCAATCTGGCTTCCCCATTGACTTTGCTTGTCAGAAGGTTGCAAAAGGCAATTATGTGACATCCACCCGCCGGGTCCACTGGTGGAATTCAAAATAGTTTACTACCGGTTCCGTGGGTGCGCGGAGTGTTCTAAAACGGGTGAGTAAGAGCCTATCAGCTGAGCTACAAAGGAAAGGCAGGGCCAAGTGCTGATCGGTGCAACCGGATCGCTAGAACCGTTGTGAACCACCAGCATCCCACCACTGCCCGGGACATGGCCACTATCATAAATACATGCCACTTGCCAAGGGTCCACATTTTGATTACGTGACCCCGGAGATGCTGCAAACAGCTGGTAAGTGGGAAAAATGGACCTAAGACACTTTTTTTTTTCCAGTAACTTTGAACGATCACTAAATGAATGGTTGTAACTTAAGGACAACCTGTAGAATGATTGGCCATTCGGAGGGGTCTCCTAATGCAATTAATGCATGGTGCAAACGAAGGGGGATACGTGAAAGGCACCACCAGAGTACAAATCACAAGGCGCCGTTGATATATTTTGCAGCATCTCACGTTTTTCCTGGATGGTACCACTTCAGGCAGCGACGGGGAAGTTTGTCTCCCATCCCAAATATTTGGCACATTGAAAACACATCTGGTGGAATGAGATGCTCCAAGGTGTCTCCCTCTCTTTGAGGAACCATTCAATGCTAGCCTTCACTTCCATTGCCTGTTGAAGTCTTTTGGCAGTTATGGGGAATTCAGATTACAGATTGACAGAGTTGGAAGGGATCTTGTAGGTCATCTAGTCCAACCCCCCCACTCAAGCAGAAGACCCTACACCATTTCTGACAGAAGGCAATCCAGTCTGTTGTTGAAAGCCTCCAATCATGAAGGTCCCACAACTTCCGAAGGCATGTTCTGTTCCATTGGTTGATTGTTCTCACTGTCAGAAAATGCCTCCTCATTTCTAGGTTGAATCTCTCCTTGATCAGTTTCCATCCATTGTTCCTTGTATGGCTCACGGGTGCTTTGGAAAATAGCTTCACCCCCTCCTCTCTGGGGCAGCCCCTCAAATATTGGAACACTGATATGAAGTCCACACACCCGAAAGCCGCTGAGATTAAGAAGCACTGATAACGGCTCTTTCCAGAGCCTAGGCTTTTCCCACGTAGGGGCGTAATGATTCCCATAATTCACTAGCTATAACCCCAGAACCACACTAGAATATTGCATCTGGTTTTGGTTACCACAATACAAAAAATGATGTGGAGACTCTAGAAAGAGTGCAGAGAAGAGCAGCAAAAATGATTAGGGGCCTGGAGGCTAAAACATACGAAGAACAGCTGCAGGAACTGAGCATGTCTAGTTTAATGAAGGACTAGGGGGTGATATAATAGCAGTTTTATAATATTTGAGGGGCTGCCACAGAGAAGAGGGGAATCAACCTATTCTCCAAAGCACCTGAAGGCAGGACAAGAAGTAGCAGATGGAAACTTGTAAAGGAGAGATCCAACCTAGAACGAAGGAGAAATTCTTCTGACAGTGAGAACAAGGGACCAGTGGAATGTTTTGCCTTCAAAAGTCATGGGTGCTCCACCACTGGAGGTTTTTAAGAAGGGATTGGACAACCATTTGTCAGAAATGGGAACAGAGTTTCCTACCTAAGCAATGGGTTGGACTAGAAGACCTCCAAGGTCCCTTCCAACTCTGTTATTCTGTTAACCATGTTGCGCTAAGACCCAGCGAATGACAGAAAGCCAATTCAGTGTCATGGCCAGCCATCAAGTTTTGAATTCAAACATCTCAAATCAAGATCACGTGAAGCGTTCATACCACTTTATAATGCCACAAGGGTGTGTGGCCACCCTTGGAATACTGCATCCAGTTTCGGTCATCACGATATTAAAAAAAAAAGATGCTGAGACTCTAGAAAGAGTGCAGAGAAGAGCAATGAAGATGATTAGAGAACCGGAGCAGTGGTGGGATTCAGCCAGTTTGCACCAGTTCGGGTTAACCGGTTGTTAACTTTCTGAGCAGTTTGGTGAGGTGTGTTGTTGGAAGCAATCATGAGGGCAGAGGGCAGGGTTGTTCAATTATTTGGATCCCACCACTGGACCCGAAGCTAAAATATATAAAGAACGCTTGCTGGAGCTGGGTAAGTCTAATTGTTTGATGAAAAGAAGGATAAGGGGCGACATGATAGCAGTGTTCCAATATCTCAGGGGCCTCCACAAAGAAGAGGGAGTCAAGCTATTCTCCAAAGCCCCTGAGGGCAGGACAAGAAGCGACGGGTGGAAACTAATCAAGGAGAGAAGCAACCTAGAACTAAGGAGGAATTTCCTGACAGTTAGAACAATTCATCAGTGGAACAACTTGCCTCCAGAAGTTGTGAATGCTCCAACACTGGAAGTTTTTAAAAAGATGTTGGGGTCAGGTTTCCAAGTGATGAAATCCATTTAAAAAGGAAAGTACAAAAGTCCATCTTTCAAAAATATATCTTTTAGTTAGGAAAGCATTCAAATTGGCAAAGTCTGTGGTAATTGTGGATCTGACCCAACCTGGAACTACCCCACAATATTAGAAGTTAGAAACAACCCGCAAAAGTCACATTCTCCAATGGAAGTAATTCAACGTTGCTTGATGTCATAAATCTCCACCTTCAGGGGCCCAAGCATGGACAGCTCGTTTCCCACGGGAAGAAGAATCACCCAGCCTAAACAACTCTCTTTATCTCCACTCCTCCCCCACTTAGAAACGTGTCAAGCCCGAGACCCTTCCCCCCATGACTGCCACAGAGAAAGTAAGAAAAAGAACATATACTAAGACAGACTAAAATGGCTACACTTACGTCAATTTCGGGCTTGACAGTTGGATGGCCATTTGTCTGAAGTGGTAGAGGGTTTCCTGCCTAGGCAGAGGGTTGGACTAGAAGACCTCCAAGGTCCCTTCCAATTCTGTTATTCTATTCTATTCTAGTGTCCCAGGGTCACATGATCCCCCTTTTGCGGCCTTCTGACAAGCAAAGCTAACGGGGAAGCCAGATTCACTTAACAACTGGGTTACTAACTTAACAAACTGCAGCGATTCACTTAGCAACTTAATAATGGTCTCACTTAAGCCACAGAAATTGGGGTGGGGGGGCGGCGGCGGCGCTCAATTGTGATCATAAGTCGAGGACTTACCTGCATTCAGGCTTGATGGCAATACAGAAATAGCCGAGATGGAACTTTTAGGAACTTTTGGATTTCCTGAGGTTTGCTAGGCTATTTTTTTTTTTTTTTTTTGCAAAATGATGGGCTTTTGGGACAGCTGGCTAGACAGCCATTCTTCCTGCTTCCATTGCAGTATTCTACATCACAACAATATTGATGCTGTTTAACCAAGCCTTTTATTTACCCAGCGAGAAGTGGAACATCTGCTGAGCTTTTCCAACTGAAAAAAAAAAAAACCCTGTGTCAGCAATTCCCGTGATTCACCCCACTTTTTTCAATCTCTCTCTTTCTCTCTCTGTCTCTGTCTCGCTATGTCTCTTTCTCTCTGTCTCTCTCTGTCTCTTTCTCTCTGTCTCTCTATATCTCTCTCTTTCTCTCTGTCTCTGTCTCTCTATATCTCTTTCTCTCTGTCTCTCACTCTTTCTCTTTCTCTCTCTCTCTCTCTGTCTCTCTCTCTCTCTCTGTGTGTCTCTCTCTCTGTGTCTCTGTCTCTCTTTCTCATTCCCCCTCTCTCTGTGTCACTGTCTCTCTGTCTCTCTCTCTCTCTCTCTGTTCCATGGCATTTTTCTCTTCTTTTTGACTGCCTTGTTCGAATGACCCCCTCAGTTTTTTGCCAAATCTTTCTTGTATTCCCTCTTTGTTTTTCAGTAGCTTTTCTTCTCTGCAGATCTGTGGGAAGACAACTCCTATTGTACTCCGCTATGGGGCTCTGCTGGCTGGGAATGAGGGGTCTGGTTGTGTGATAAAACATCAACGGGGGGGGGGGGGGGGGGGGGGGGGGGGGGGGTTCTGGACAATTAAAAAAGCGGGGGGGGGGGGGGGGGGGGGAATCCCCACTACTGTAACTATAAATATCTGTCAAATAAACTCACCAATACAGGAACTCCTCAGTTTATGACTGCAATGGAGGCCAAAATGGCTTGCCAAAGGAGACAGTTGTTAAGTGAGTTTTGCCCATTTTATGACCTTCCTTGCTACAGTTAAGTGAATTACTCCTGTTGTTCAGTTAGTAACATGGCTTGTTAAGTGGCTTCCCCGTGGACTCTGGTCATCAGAAGGTCGCAAAAGGGGACCCCACAACCCTGGGGGACGCTGCAACCATCATAAATATGAATCAGCTGCTAAGCGTCTGAATTTTGATCACATGACTGGGAGGGGTGCTGTAAGGGCTGTCAGGGTGAAAAATGGATATGCCTGTGTTTCTTATATTATTATTTTTTGCCACCAAAAAAGGCACCAGGTCTTATTTTCAGGGGAAATCATCCACTGACTAACCTCACTTGCATGCATCACCCCCGGCCTCCTTTTCACTGTCAGAGGCCTTCAGGAACTTCTTCTGTGGCTGGCAAGGCCTTCCTGAAGGCCTCTGCAGCTGATAACAGATCTCCGAATCGATCCAGAGCTTTGCTATCAGCTACAGAGGCCTTCAGGAAAGCCTTGCCAGCCTTGCCAGCCTTGCCAGCTGCAGAAGAAATGGGCCGGCAAGGCAGGTGTCGGGGTATGCAAGGCCTGGCTACAACTGTCCAAAGGTAAGTAGTAGGGCAGCTCCACTCCCATCCCCATCCTAGTTTAACTTTTACCCATGCACTCTGGAGTGGGTGGGATCTTAATTAGGGTTTATTTTGGGGGTAGGGCTTATATTGGGTGCACATGTAAAAATCGAGCCAGGACTTACTTTCAGGGTAGGTTGTATTTGGTGGGGAAACAGGCTAGGAAGAGATAAGAAAATATGAAATACTATGCTGCAAAGAGGCTCAGTTTGGTGTAGTGATTCCTGCACTGGGCTGCTCAGGAGACTGTGAGTTCTAATCCTACCCTAAGCCCAAAGCCAGGTGGGTGATTTGGAGCCAGCCACTGTCTCTCAACCCTAAGAAGGAGCCAATGGCAAATCACTTCCAAAAATCTTGCCAAGAAAGCTGTAAGGACTGGTCCATGCAGGGGCAAGAAGTCAACAATGACTCAAAGGCACACATGTGCATATATACACACACACACACACTAAAAATTGCAGCCCACAGTTTCAGTCTAGGAAAGTTTCCTTCTTTCTCCTTCTACATTTTATTCACATTATGACAGGCTGGGTTTTGAGGGAAAGGCAGTCAAGGGAGGTGTCTTGATATGCTGAACAGGGGCATTGTGAAAGTTTGTGAGGGAAGGGAGGGAAGAGGGGGAGGAGAGCAATCGGCAATTGATTACTTTGCTTCCGATACCTGGCACCCAGGCTTAATTTTGCAGGGACTTGGAACCGATGCAATAGAGGCAGGCCAACGATTTGCAGCAGTGTGTGTGTGTGTGTGTGTGTGTGTGTGTGTGTGTGTGTGTGTGTGTGATTTGATGCCAGTATAGTTTTCTGAGGAAAAGCGGGGGAAAAAGATCCTTAGATCTCTTAACCCTGCAGAGGAAGGTACTCCAGTCTGGGACACCGCAATGTTTTGGTTTTGCTCGCAATGTTGTGTTTTACCCGTTCAAAAGTGAGATCCTTCTGCATTTCCAGAATCCCCTTTGTTGACCTTCAAAGCAAAAAACTGCTTCTGTCGTGCCCCCACCCCCCCCGTTCCCCCCCCCTCCGCTTTTTGATAGCCCTCTGAAGCAGAGCTATGAGAGCACAAAACACATCCTTTTGAGATGCAAATCCTCAAAAGGACTGGGAGGTAGAAGGAAAACATAAGGGGAGGAAGACCTGTCTAGAAGTGAAGTATTTGATTCGGAAGAGAGAGAAAGAGAGGGAGAGGGAGAGAGAGAAAGAGAGAGAGGGAGGGAGAGGGAAAGAGAAAGAGAGAGGGAGGGAGAGAGAGAGGGAGAGAGAGAGAGAGAGAGAGAGAGAGAGGGAGAAACAGAGAGAGAAAGAGACAGGGAGAGAGAGAGAGAGATGGGAAGGCAGGCTATGCTTCAGTCCACAGAGACGTGTTGCATTAAGGAAGGAACTGTGACAGCCTAACCCAGTATTTCTCAACCTTGACAGCTTCAAGATGTGTGAGCTTCGACTCCTTGGAGAGTCATGCTGCCTGGGGAATTCTGGGAGTCGAAGTCCAGACCAAGGAGAGATTCAACCTAGAAATTTTTTTGACAGTGAGAACCATCAACCCATGGAACAGAAGTTGCCTTCAGAAGTTGTGGAAGCTTCATCCCTGGAGGCTTTCAAGAAAAGACTGGATTGTCATCTGTCTGAAATGGTGTATGATCTCCTCTGCTTGGGTGGGGGAGGGGTTGGACTAGATGACCTCCAAGATCCCTTCCCACTCTGTTATTATCTTAAAGAGGTCAGTGTTGAGAAACCCTAGCCAAACCTATCCAGGAAATCTGATGTAACTATGACTTCCATTGCTCACAGTTCTGATTATTTGCTGCCTCTGGAAGGTGAGAATTGTACTCTAGCTATTTAGGAAGGTGCCCTACAGATAGTCCTGGAGTAATGACTATTTGTTCAAAGTGACAATGGCAATAAAATAAAAATTATGACACATCCTCACAGTCACACTTACAACCACAGCAGTATCGCCATGGTCATGTGATCAAAATTCAGGCACACGGCAAACGGTACGTATTTATGACGGCTGTAGGTTCCTGGGGTCTCGTAATCATCATTTGTTACCTTCCCAGACAGCTTATGGCAAGAAAGTCAATGGGGCAAGCCAGAGTCACTTAAGAACTACACGATTCGTTTAACAACTGTGCCAAAAAAATTTTTTTTGAATAAAATTGGGCATGACTCACTTAATGGTCTCGCTTAGCAAATGGAAATACTTCATGGTTGTAAATGAAGGACTAGTTTTATTGAGGAAGATCTGCATGAGATTATCAAGAAAGGGGTATCAATGGTATACAATTGTCTCAATTGTAGGCTGACTGTGCTAACAGCCATGTGACTGGACTGGGCATAGGATCCTCCCTCTATTATAGACACTTCTATGGGCTTCCCAGGGATCCAGTTAGGCTTCCCAACTCTTCTCTTCATAGGCTGTGGAGCTGAGTAACAAGTGATGAATGCAGGCTAAATGTTGGAATAAATTGTTGGCATGTATTTTTATGCAACAACTGCAGTAGCATTCAGCCAGTAGATGGCAGTGTTTGCAAGTTTGAATCTATGGTATATATTCTATGCTCTGCTTAGGTTCCCGGTTTCCTGTTACAATTAAAATAGTTGAGCAGTAAAGCACATGGTGACTGTACTCCTTGTTTGGTCTCTGTTGCTATATCTAAACAGAACTTCTAACACTCAATGCTACAGCTGCCTCAAACTAGCAGATGATTGTCTGCCTGATTCTAGGTGGCAGAAGGATCCCATTACTGTCAGCCCAAATAATATGAGTATTCCATGGATTAATAGAATAACAGAATAACAGAGTTGGAAGAGACCTTGGAGGTCTTCTAGACCAAGCCCCTGCTCAAGCAGGAAACTATATACCATTTCAGACAAATGGCTGTCCAATCTCTTCTTTAAAACCTCCAATGTTGGAGCACCCACAACTTCTGGACGCAGGTTGTTCCACTGATTAACTGTTCTAACTGTCAGGAAATTTATCCCTAGTTGTAGGTTGGTTTTCTCCTCGGTTACTTTCCATCCATTGCTTCTTGTCCTGCCTTCAGGTGCTTTGGAGAAGGCGACCCCCTCTTCGTTGTAGCAGCTCTTTAAATATTGGGACACTGCTGTCACTTAATTATGTGAAGGAATATCCCCAGCAACAATAATTTTTCTTTAGGCCTGTCCTTGAGAGCAAGTATGATCATTGATGCAGTTGGGAGGTAGGGTTGACTGCAGAAGTGCTATTCAGCAGGTTCTGGAGAACCGGTAGTGGAAATTTTGAGTAGTTTTGCGGAGAACTGGCAAATACCACCTCTGACTGGCCCTGCCCCCATCTATTCTCTGCCTCCCGAATCCCAGCTGATCGGCTGCGTCTTCTTTGGTTGCCCTGTACAGGAGAACGGAGCTGGAAAGCAGGTTAGTGGGGTGGGGAGCAGTGGTTGGATTCAATTTTTTTTACTACCAGTTCTGTGGGCATGGCTTGGTTGGGTTAGCAGGGGAAGGGTACTGTAAAGTCCCCATTCCCTCCCCACCCCACTAACCTGCTTTCCAGCTCCGTTCTCCTGTACAGGGCAACAAAAGAAGACACAGCCGATCAGCTGGGATTTGGGAGGCAGAGAATAGATGGGGTTCACGGGGCCAGTCAGAGATGGTATTTGCCGGTTCTCCAAACTGCTCAAAAGTTCCACTACTGGTTCTCCAGAACCTGTCAGAACTGGCTGAACACCACCTCTGATGGGGAGGGAATGGGGATTTTGCAGTATCCTTCCCCTGCCCTGCCCACCAAGCCACACCCACCAAGCCACACCCACAGAACTAGTAGTAAAAAAATTTGAATCCCATCACTGGTTGATTACCATTGAGCAGTCAGCAAGCAAAGATCAAGTCTCACAGACGCAACAGAAGATCAATTCATCATCCATGTTGATTGCTTCTCTGCTTGGGAATCAGTGGATGACCTAGTTTGGGGCAGAGAACCTAATTTCGGGCCCTTTCTTGTCTTTTACCTCTTTGGTCAGGTTGGTCTCCTCTATAGGAGGAGGTGTTGTGGTGGTTGACCGTCTCAACAGCCTGAATGTCCTATTCAAAGGGTGCAAGTAGAACTTGCAAGTGGAGCATTGCAAGGCATGTGGAAACGTAAACTCATTGTAACAGAATAATGTAATAGCACCGATCAATGTTTGGTTCAGGCTTTTCTGAATTACACAAAGCCAGGCAGTCCAATACATTGTACTTCTCTATGCAGGCAGCTTTAAAATGCGCAGAGGGTTGGAGTTTTTCCAGTTTTAGATTGAATGCATGCCTCAGCCCTGTGCAATTTCAGAATTTATCTGTCGCTCACAGAGAATCATGACCCTCTGTAAAATTACAGCATAAACCTTGGAGCAAGGTTTATTTAAGCTTATATACAATTAAAACTAATTTGACACTAGATAAGGTTCAATGGGATTCAAGAGCAATGGAGCTTGGACCATTTGTGGCAACGTAATGACTCTAAGCTGATGACATGCTTAACTCCACCTGCTGTTCTCCTACGTCACCCTCTATCTATGGGAGCTTTATGAGTACCTGCGACCAGTATGCATGAAGTTTGCATGTATACAAAAGTATGTAACATGCATGTTTGTTTGCAGCCTAAAAAAAGCCCAGATGAAATGCTCCAGTAAACAGTTTATTCTGACAACCATTTTCGTGGAATTAAAAGGAAGGATTGGCCATGGAACACATTGTAAAAATCAGTACTATGTTAGAGATTCTTTTAACCTTTGCAGGTAGCCTTCAACTTACAACATTCGTTTAGTGACAAAGTCATAACTGCACTGAAAAAGGTGACTTGCAAGCAATCCTCACACAAAATGCATGGCCAGGTGTTCAAAATTTGGGCACCTGGTAACTGCCATGTATTTACAACTGCTGCAGCCTTCTGGGGGCAGGTGATCATCTTTTGCAACCTCCTGACAAGGAGAGTCAATAGGGAAGCCAGATCCACCTAGCAACCCTGTCAATTAACTTATCAACTGCAGTGATTCACTTAACAACTGTGTCAATGGGAGAAGTCAGATTTACTGAACAACTGCAGGATTCACTTTGCAATGATGGTGGTTTGTTTTAACAACTCTTACTGTACAAAAAAGCTTGTAAAATCCAGTGTTACACACTTAACCGCGACTTTGCTTAGCCACGGAAATTCTGTGGCTTACGACTGTGATCGTAAGTTGAGGACTACCTGGAACCATTTGAATCGTCTCAGTCTTAAATCCAGTCAAACCTGTTCTAGAGATGAGTTCAGGATTCCAGTTTGACTGATGAGGAAACTTCAGTGAATGTTTTAGAAGATGCCAGAGTCTTTTCGTCTCCTTCCATGACATCTCCATTGGTGCTTTTCACACAGAAGGCACTACTATTAGTAGTAGGTAACTACTACTAATAGAAGTCGTGGTTAAAATCTGCCCCCCCTTCCTTTTGCATCAGTTTTGTCCTTTGAAACCTCAGGGCATCTATAAATAAATGCATATTCAGATAAACTGAGCATCAAGCAAAGAAGCAACCAGCCATGAAATCACTGATTATAAGCCTAAAATGATAGGGACTTTTTTCTGCTTTTTTCTTTTCTTCCCCTCTTCTCAGATAGTGCAAAATGACAAGGCCTTTCAGTTTTCTCTCTTCTTTTTTGTTTGTCTGTTTTACGGTGCTATGAAAAATGAATTTTATTTTGGGGATTTCTGTCCTTTGTAGGTATGGTGGAAATATTCGCCGTGTCTCAGGGGATAGTAGGAATACGTGGAGTTTTCAGCAACAAATTTTTAGCCATGTCGAAAAAAGGAAAGCTGCATGCAAGTGTAAGTATATCTTTCAAACGTGCGTTTCCAATATCTACGTTGAAATGTTTCGGTGGGAAATATACACTGCTACGGCATCGTCTAATCATGATGACGTTCAGTTATGCAAACTCTGGAAATGTTTGTAGGAATAACAAGATATTTTCCTTCGACTTGAAATAGCCATCTCAGGCTTATTTAATTTTGACCAGTAGGTTAGATACAGCAACTAACTAGAGATTCAAGAAATGTTCCAATCGTTTGCAGCCTTAAAACAGGCCCAGATAAAATGCTCCACTTAACAGTTTATTCTGGAAGCTTCCCCAAAATTTCAGAAGTAGGAAGGGAGGGTTGTTACGTCTGCAAAGATATGTGGGGATGAACTCAGGAGACAGGAGGAATTGCTCACTGGTCAATTGACATGTTCTCAGTTCACGGAAGGAGAGCAGGGTGTGTAGAGCGCTTCAGAAAATACCCTCCCTAGTTCACCAGAGAGTCAAAGAAGAGGAGAATAATTAAGGTGCCAGATTAGAAATTGGGAGAGTGTGAGTTCTAGCCTTGGTTTAGGCACGGAACCAATGGGGTAAACTTGAGGCAGTCATTCTCTTTTAGCCTTAGGAAGGAGGCAATAGCAACCCACCTCTGAAACGGTAGGGACAGGTCCAGGCAGGAACTGGTCCAGGCAGTTGTCAAGAGCAAAAGAGGAGAGGAGATAGAGTGGAGAGGAGATAGAGTGGAGAGGAGATGGAGAGGAGAGGA